>CAVNYN010225509.1:0-13545 GCA_963692815.1 Nyctanthes arbor-tristis | reverse complement strand
AGTTCACCCCCCAAAAAAAAAAAAAAAAAAAAAAAAAAAATCAGCAATAACTATAATAATGAATTCACCTTGAATGAAAGTGGTTTATGATTAAACTTATTTCCTGATCCGCGAAGACATATATTCCACACCATATGGCTAATAATTCAAACCACCCTGCGGCACCCATCTGCGAACAAATCGAATAAGAAGGGTCCATGTAGTCTTTTGAGGTTATCAATATCTTTCACAACGACCACCTCTAAGTCGTAGTCGTAGACACACCAGATTTGGGAGGAACACAGCTCACAGCCATAACAGAGACGAACGCTGGAGAAGTGTGAAAAATATGAAGTGGAATTAAAAGAAGCAAAAGCGATTGAAAAAATTTATATACACACAACATAAAAAGGAGGATTAACATTGGGAATCCTAGGGCCAAACTAAGGAGGGAAAACTCAAAGAAATAAGGGGAAAAAAACCATTTCGAAAATTGATTGCAATTGGATCAACGATACAGAGAGAAAGAAATGATTTAGGATAAGATATAAATGGTAAGATTTACTAAAATTAAAAAAATAAAAAAAAAACAGAGGACGTATTCTTAGCAAGACTATCCGCTAAGGGTATTCAATGTCGAGCAAGCTTTCCAAATTTCAAATATCGATTGAAGATTTGCATAGATGGAGATTCAGCTTCACGGGCGAATATTCGACAAATTGAGGATTAGAATTAGGAATTTTTTTTCTTCATTTTTGTTCTGTTGTGCTGAATTGGGAGAGATGGTAGGAGAGCGTGTTTCAACCAAAGAAACGTGGTTCAGAAAAGTTGGAGTTCTTAGGAGAAAACTCAAGTTGACTTTTTCTAAAGGCTAAATAATTTTAATGTATTTGGAAGCCTTTCAAAACAACCCTCAATATAGAAAGATAATTAACACCATCAGTAACCAGTGGAAACACATTATAAACTCTATGTGAACCACACATATATTATTACTCATACTGAAAAAGATTACCTATATCTCCCCAGACAAAATAAATGCTAAAGCAAAATATCAACACAACATGTTAAAAAGGAATAATTTAGGGGGAAAATTCTAAGAAAGCTATTGAAAAGTTTGTATGTTTAGGATAAATGAATACAAAAAAGAATAGAAAATAAGAGCAGAGATTAGAGGAATTCCCTGCCTTGAGTCTGACCAAAGATTGATATATATATATATATATGTATATGCTGTATAGTTACAAATTCTACGGCCATAGAAAATAATGACCTCAATTAAGAAATTTCAAAGCATAAATTAATTTAAGGGATAAAACTTAATCTATCTACAGATCTGTTTTGACAAAAATTTGATAAGCATAACTCAAGTTCTAGGGATCTCTTTTGATAAAAGATTTCATAAGCATAACTCAACCCAAAGGCAATCAGAGAAAAAAAAAATTGAAGAAATTCTTAGTTAAGTAGGAAAAGTAGAGGTTCAAACGCATCGTTTCCCACTATCAATTCACCGTACTAAAAATTGCCCCATAAATCAAAACAAGCAGATTCCCAAAAGTTGTAATTATATTCACACGCCAAAACTAATTTATATACTACATTTTTAAATACACCATGGGTAATGACAAATGCATCCTTGATATTGTACTCTCCCCTTTTTAGTAGAACCTTTTTTTTTTTCTTTTTTTTTTTCATTTACATTTTTTCCAGATCTGTAACTAATTTGTGCTTGTCATAATATATCCGTATTTCAATAAATTAAGGTATTTTTTGAGGGGAAAAAATGAAGAATTACACTCATAAAATGTCATTCAACCTGTGAGGGGGAAAAAGTAGTTTTCCATGAGTAATCCTATTATCATAACAATATGGCCGGAAGAAGAAAAAGAAACAGAACAAAGAACAAAGAATATGGCGACAGATGCATTAAAAAGTGTGCAGGCATATGTATGCACATAGACACATCTATTTTTTTACCTTCAAAATCACGGCAAAGAGAGAGCGGTAACCACGTTTTCAGAAATCCCCAAATTCTGACCCCCTTCTTCTTCATGCTGAGCTCTATGGGATTTTGGTTCAATACTCTGACCGATAATTTGAGATTCGAAGAGGCGATTCAGGTCTGCTCGAATTGGGGCAAGTTGTGAGCGGTGGGGACTGGAGAGTCGGCGGACGCAAGGGGAGAGTCGTAACCTAATACCAAAAACGTGAGATAGAAAAGTAGAATTTCTAACGCTGGAAATTGAGGTTGGCTTTTCGTAGTCCGATCTAAATTCTTTTAATATAATAGTGATAGTGATATAATGTTTATTTATTTTTTATTTTTTAAAGTTTATATTTGTTTATTTGTTAGACTTAAAATATCAATGGAATATTATAGATACTTGAACAGGATACAATTGGGTATTATCCTGTTAAAAAGGGTATTTAGAGCGGGTAGGATGTTTTAGGTAAGGAATTTTTTATCTGGACCGGTATTGAGCGAATACAAATATCCTGATAAATGCTTGATACAAGTTAACTAATAATATTGTATGAATAAATTAGATGATTTAAGAATAAATTTATAATAAAGCATTAAACAAGCATATAAATTATAATGTTATATCTAAAAAAATATTAGTCAAATCTTTACTTGATTTATGTGGATGTAATTATATAAACTCAAAACAATAAAAATTTCATAGATGTCAAGAATCTAGGATCAAATTAAGCTCATTATCTAGCAACACTTTCCTAATTTTTAGTTGTACAAATTTTAGTTAGTTTGACCTATGGTAATCATCAATTGTATAGTATTAGAAATTTATTCAAATATATAGAAGATAAAAATTAATAATTAATTTCAAATCTATATATTAATCATTAAATAAAAGGAGCTGCAGTAAAGACTTATCGCAATTTTAAATTTATTTTATCATATACATTTTTATTACATCTATAGTGTTGACATTTTTAAATGATTCTTCTAAAGTATAAAGTGTTAGATTGACATGAATTGTTTCACATATCATGATTATTGGTTTTAGTTATTAAATTGAAAATTTGTAATAATTTTATTATTACATATTAAGTGATCTTCTCATGCAACACACATGTGAGAGCTAGTATATATTAAACAAGAGTTCTCTAGCACAATTAAAGTCAATCGTCTAGCATCGTAAGCACAAAGTCTTAATTTTTCCCGCCTAAGCACAATCTAATGTCATGCTTGACGTCACACAATTACTAATCCAAATTGGACTCCTTATCTAACGGCATGGCCTCTCCTCTCTTAGCCCTAAAATTCTCACGGGGAAATTGGCTAAATAGAGATATGGACAAAGACTTTTGTGTAAATATAGTTTGACTCAAAAAATAGTAATTGAAATAATTCAAAAAACTTTTTAATTGAATATTTACCTATTTACCCCCAAATGGCAAATAATTACTGCCCCAAATCAATTGAGCCCTATGTCTATTTCTTCTCCAAGCTTTGTGTCTCTTAGTCTGCTCTCCAACTCCAGCAGAAGAATTCAAAATCAACGGCTCCCTCCCACACCCAAATGGAGTTTTGCTGCATTGATTTTGTTAACACCCGAGTTCTCTCTTCTTCACAGATGATGAAATCTAATCAGACGACCGTATTAAAGAGTAGTTGCAAAGCCCTTCAAAAATCTTAGCTCGTTGCCTGACACAATTTTGTAAGATTTCCTATCTCAAACCCTTTTTCTTGAGGCTTTGTTCGCGAAGGCATTGCTTGGTCCCTTTACTTTTGTTGAACGAAATCAAACTTTTGTTGTAGGGTTATTGTGTTTGCTTGGACAATATAATTTGTGCTATTTAAACTTTAGGAAATTTCAAAAGGTTTGTCTGAAGCAAGTGGAATACATATCAATATAATATGTATGATAAGTCATTGGCAATTACTTTTGATTTTGGTCCTGGTTTTCATGCTAACCGGGTTTTGCTTTGTGAATCATTCTAATTGGAGCTCTTGTCGAAGTAAGTTTCTATTTATTGGAAGTTTAAAATTTCTATTTATTGGAAGTTTAAAATTCTTAATTCTTGTTGAACTTCCATCCAAATAAGCAGAGATCGGAAGACTTAAGTGAATCAGAGCATGCATGGGTGATTGATTTTAGTCTACAATAAAACTTCTTTGTCCTCAAAGGCATCTAGCATAAATGATTGCTATGCTTTCTGGGAAATTGTCGAGTACGCCTATAGATGAGTAATTTTTGCTTGCAATATAAAAGTGGGCGAGTTTATCAATATAGCTATGCCAATGGAGGATTGCTTTCTAAATTGTCCCAATTTTAAATATGGTTTTGGTTTTAGAGTGTTTTTCGATGATGAAAGCATCAACAATTCTTTGTTTGAAACGAAGATGAAACCAACCTGCTATTTTCATATTTGGATAATCAGAAAGTAGGTGCTTAAAAATAAGTTGAAATACGTCTTTATGAAATAAACGGCAACGAATTAAAGACATATCTTTATCAATCAAGAAAAGAAAAGGGTTAATTTCGCAAATCATCTCCAACCTTTAGGTTAAAAAATGGTTTCGTCCCCAACCTTTTTTAAGACACACCACAGCCCTCAACCTTTCAAAAATGCACACAAATCGTCCCTATTGCTACTATTCCGCCAAATTTTTTAAAAAGACAATTATACCCCCATAAACATTTTAAACTTTTTTTAAAAATGTTTAAAAATAATAAAAAACAAAAAAACCCCACCCCACCCCACGTCTCCCTTGCCGCCGGAAGTACTGTCTGCGGCCGGCCGTCGGAATGGTCCAATCCGGCGGCCAAAAAGGGGGGATGAATCCCCCCATTTTGCTGTCAGAAATGGCAGCCATTTTGCTGCCAAATGGGGGGTCTGCCAATTCCGGCAGAAATGGGAGGGTGAATCCCCCCCCCCCCATTTTGCTGCCAGAAATGGCAACAAAATGGGGGGGTGAATCCCTCCCCATTTTGCTGCCATTTCTGGCAGCAAAATGCTACCGGAAATGGGAGCCAAATGGCTGCAAATTCTGGCATAAATGGGGGGCTGAATCCCCCCCCCATTTTGCTGCCAGAAATGGTAGCGAAATGGGGGGTGAATCCCCCTCATTTTGCTGTCATTTCTGACAGAAATTGCTGTCGGAAATGGCAGCTAAATGGCTGCTATTTCCAGCAGAAATGGGGGGGGATTCACCCCCCATTTCGCTTCCATTTCTGGCAGCAAAATGTTGTCGGAAATGGCAGCCAAATGGCTGCCAATTCCGACAGAAATGGGGGGATTAACCCCCCCCCATTTTGGTGCCGGAAATGGCAGCCAAATGGCTGCCATTTCCGGTAGAAATGGGGGCTGAATCCCCCCCATTTTGCTGCCATTTCTGGCAGCGAAATGCTGCCGGAAATGGCAGCCAAATGGCTTCCAATTTCAGCAGAAATGGGGGGGATTCACCCCTCCATTTTTCTGCCTGCCATTTCCGGCAGAAATGGGGGGGGTGAATCCCCCGCCCCATTTTGCTGCCATCTAGCGGCAAAATGGGGGGGGATTCACCCCTCCTTTTTGGCCGCCGGCAAAAGGAGACGTGGGGTGGGGTGAGGTGAGTTTTTTTAGTTTTTTATTATTTTTAAATATTTTTAAAAAAAGTTTAAAATGTTTATGTGGGGTATAATCGTCTTTTTCAAAAAAATTGGCGGAATAGTAGCAATAGGGACGATTTGTGTGCATTTTTGAAAGGTTGGGAGCCGTGGTGTGTCTTAAAAAAGGTTGGGGACGAAACTGATTCTTAACCTAAAGGTTGGGGACAATTTGTGAAATTAACCCAAAAGAAAATTAAATACAAAATCAAACTTGCCACAATACTAGGCTACTATGTATCCTAAACCCATACCGATAGCATTTGTGTGTGTGTGTGTGTGTGTATATATATGTGAAAAAAAAATTAAAGCCGGCATGCTTCCCAGTAAATATTTTTAACTCATGGAACAGCTACATGTTTTAGAAAGGATTTAGAAAACCATCTAATCCCATAATAAAGTAAGGAAATTTTAGAACCATAAGGTAGCCATTCTAAAGTATTGCACTTGCACTTGCACAAAGAGATTTAAAGCAATATAGATATCTGCATGTAGGACAAATAAGGATTACATGAGAGTGTGTGAAGAGATTATTAGTGGGTCATATAAAATTTCTTCTATTCCGTTTTGTAAGATTGACATACCAAAACATAAAATTCTATTTCACTTATCGGAATGCTAGACAAAAATGGAGGTCAACTTTTAAACTTGTCAACGTATGCTTTGGACATCAATGCTATTCTGTGAGTAAATAGTTTCCATCTACTTCTATATTCATTATGCTACATATTTATATTTTAATTCATTGAAGGAATAGTATGACTATTCTTTATCTGTATCTAATCACATATCCTACGCTTTGTATGATGTTTTTATATGCGACAACATATTGGTCATAGTTAGTCTCTATCCAAAGTTCATATTGTATTTTACTAATGAATATCTTCTGTGTTGAATTTATTTACAGAAGGAATACAGATCGAGTAGATTTTGCAAGACTATGCTACTCCAGAGCGGCCCTCTTTTGCTCTAACTTAGCCATAACTAAATGGATATGTACAATAGAGCTGTGGCCAAATGGTCAAGGTTATTGCGTATCATGTACATTAACTTGAAAGAAACCTGTCCACTCCAGACACCACAAACACAGTGGGGTATGGTAGAGAGACGCATTACTAACTCCACTGTGAACAGAAAGGCATAAGATGGACGAAGAACAGCATCACTGCACCTGTGTCACATTTTCAAAACTTTACTAAACCTATGTCGTAATAATGCCACCTTTGCGTGTGGATCTGTGATGGACTGAATTGATTCGAAATCGCCAGCCACTTAACACAGTCAACCGTGCTGCATTTTCATACGCGTACTTAGTATGTTTAGTGAGTGTAGGCTACTCACCCCAATTTGTTTATTTTGACCCCCAAACTTTGATATTCTACAAAATTAATCCAAACACGCCCCAATTTGTACAATCCCTCTCCAATCTTGGATTTTAACCTACAATTTACCAAACTAAACATAAATATGAACTTTCAAATACAATATTACATAATTAAGGACATCTGTAAGAGGAATTAAATATCAAAACTAAACACCTATCAATCAACATCATTATGACTATGCTGCGATTGCACCACCGTCGTGGCATGAGTCTGTGATGGCATGAATCGAGGCCAAGTAGAATGAAACTTGACACTCATGTGCATTTCTAGTGTGTTTACTGAGTTCAAAGGAGCAGTCCAGTGAGTTTTGGACATCACATTAGCTATATTTACCACGGTCGAGTGCATATGCCTAGTCCCCGGACTCAAATGCGTTGATCTAAATTGGCATCAACAGGGAAGCCATTTGAGTACATCCGAGTAAAAAAAGGGTCTTGAAATCAAGAAAGACCACTGTCACTGCGCCTATGCCGCGATAGCGCCATGGTCGCAGCATGAGTCCTTGATGGCCTGAACCAGGTCAAAATCGAATGTAACTTAACATTCTCGATTGTACTATGTCCCCATACATGTTTCAAGTGCATTTTGTAAGTTTAGAACTGCGATCAAAGGAGTTGTTGACACTAGATCTACAATATAAGTTACACAACATGACTTAGTCATACTTACCACCAGTATGTGCAAATGCCAGCTAATAATGGCTCGAACGCGTTGATGTTCATCTGGGTTCAGTAGGGAAGCCATTTTAGTGCATCCCAGCATAAGGATTGCCCCGAAATCAAGAAGGAGATCCATCACTTAGCCTATACCATGATTGTACCACCAACGCGGCATGAATCCATGATTGCCTCAATCAAAGCCAAATCGAATGAAACTTGACACCCTTGACCGTAACATGTCCCCATGCACATTTCTAGTGTGTTTCCTAAGTTTGGAGGAGCTATCGAACGAGTTGTAGACACAACATTACAATATAGCTTATATAACATCACATTAGTTATACTTAACATGACAGAGCGCAAATGCCTACTTCTCAGGCTCAAACATGCTGATATATATTGGGTTCAACGGGTCTGACTGATTATTGGTGAAAATGAAGGCCCTGAAATCAAAACAAATCACTATCACTACATCGACACCGTGATAGAGCTACAAACGCGACATGAGTCCATGATAGCCCGATTTGAATCTTAATCAAATGTAACTTGACACTTTCGAGTCACATTCGAATGAGTTGTAACTACAGCAGTGCATTACAACTTACAAGATCCCATAGGTTGTAGATATCACAACTGACGGTGATTCTATACTTTCCTGCCTCAACTACATTGGTCCAAGTTGGATATGGTAGGGAAACTCCTTTCCTAATTACTGGGAAAAGGCCTATCACTACACACATGCTGCTAAAGTGTCATCATCGCAGCATGTGTGCCATGGTGGCCTGAATTGCAATGAAATAGAATGCGAATGGACGTGGTCAACTGTACAACATACTATGGTGCATTTTAATTGTGGTTATGACGCGCAGATGTGCAATCAAATGAGTTTTGGTGATCACAATGCGCGGTTGCTTGGTGAGAACACATTACTAAGTATGAAATAGCACTACCGAGTGTAGTTAACATACTGAGCAAGCTTCAACACATTGACCTATGATAGAGAATCTCATTGCATACGTTTTGGTCAAAGGAAGCCGCAGAAGTCCAACCAGAATCCCATCAATATACCTATGTTGCGTTATTAGGCACTATCACTGCAATGCGTTCCATGTTTGACTGCAATGACCCTGATTCTCAACATAATGAAAAGCACATATAGCTAGATCGGAAGATGTATAAAAAAAACTACCATATATATAGATATGCATCTTGATTACAAAGTTACACAAGTTTTAGATACATACTATAGTGTCACGCAGCCTAAACTCTACCTCACTACCCATCATTGTGCCCATGCCGTGATGGTGTTAAGCATCACTGCACCGGTGTCATTATAGGAGAAAGATAACCCCACAGTATTTATACTCATTTTTCCAATACAACCACATGAATATGCAGTATTTTCTACTAAAAATAATCTGCAAACCTCATATAAAAAAACTGAAGTGGAAAAAGACTATGGTAAGGCATAACTAGAGAGGAATTTCATATCCAAAAGATTCGAAACCTGCCCAAATATATATATGCGGATATTTGGACTCACAAATTTACATCCAATTTAACCAATGCTATCCATAATGTATCCACACTGTCCATTGAATGGAGTTTAATTCATAACTATTGCTTTATTTATTCTTTATCGGACTAATTCTACTTAAATAAAAACAAGAGTAATCACTTACGATTGTCACATACCAACAACTGTATTACAATCATAGACAACATAATAAAAAACCAACAGAGTGAATTTTCAACATGTATAACTACGAACAAATCAGCAAAGGCAAAGCACAACATTGAAAACATAATTTTATATGCATTCAAATTAGTTAAACGGTGAGGAAGAAATCTATAATAAAAAAGAAAATGAAAATTATGTTTTGAAGCCCAATATCATTTCAAAACAAATATGTAAGTTCCAAAATTCAGTCACAACTATTAGAAGGAAAACACTGAGATCGGAAGAGCGTCGTGTAAGGATATCAATGCTATTATGTATTACAGATCACCACACACATTCCTTTATCTCAACTCAAGCACCATATCATTATTAGAACAATGACATTGAATCTAAAATCAATTAAAACTATATGGAAAGAAAAAAATTGTTCAAAGTGACATAATGCCCTGAATGCCGTGATTTTGTACAGGTCACGGCACATATGCTTTGATCTCGATCTAACTATTATAATCACAGTAAAAAGAGGATACAAAATTTCATTCTTCCCAAAACTGTAACAAAATTGAGTTCCTTAATTTATATTGATCTTTTTTGTTCTTCAAAGGCAGTTGAGAGGTTTGAATCTTACCTCAATACATAAACAAAATTACACTTTCTTGAATGAAAATGTGGAGATTTTGATGATTCTTGAAGACCCATTTCGAGAAGATCATGTTGCCATTTGCTTCATCAACTTTTCCGAAGAGAACTCCTCTCATTTCCTGCGAATCAGCACTCTCTCTTGGTGTTTCCCTCTGTCTGCAAACCTTATCTTCATTTTGGAGGTGGAATAGAGTCAACATTAGTAGAGGGCTAGGTGGATGTAGAGAAAGGATTTTTATTTGGTTTTTTATCTTTTTAATTACCTACCCTATTTGTACAAAATTTATGGAAGAGACCATTTTTAAATTAAAGTTGTTTTAATGTCTTCTTTTAACTAAAACCCCCGATTTTGACCGTCCGTCACCATCCCTCTCCTCATCTCTCTTTGCCTGATTCTCCTTGGCCTTTGGCCCAGATTTAAGGAAATTTGCTATTATCTTATCCTAATAATCTCCCAAACCCTAAGAAAAATCCGTACTCGCTGCTAGGTTCAAATCAACACCATCAAAATCTTCCGATCTATTTTGATAGGGTCGTGGCCCTGTGAAGAGCAATGTTTGCACATGATCTGGATGAAATTAAACTGAAAAAAGCATCTCAAGAGGACATTTACATGGTAATTCAGAAGTCAGTGTACTAAAACTTTTTACTTGATTCTATTTTCCTTTCAGATTTCTCTTCATGGTGTTTTTTGTTTACTTTGTTTTAGTTTGAGACTAAAAAAATTGTGGGTTACTTAGGATTATGCATAATTCAGTTCAGTTTTTGGTACTTAGATTTTGTAGAATCAGCTTAAGTAGGAAAGTGGATGGGGATGTGACATACTCGGATTTTGCTACAATGAAATATAGCCACTTATGGGGGTTTTCTAGTTAAATTCCTAGTTTTGCAATGTTTGATTGACATTTTTTTTCCAAAGAAAATATTGTCCACCTTTTGGTCACTTGACTACATTTCCTTGAAAACAAGGAAAATATTTTCTCATGAGGGGTGTAGGCTTTTTGTTTTCTAGGTAATTCACACTTTTTCCTGGGAATTTCACTTTCAATCAAACGTTTTACAATTTATTTTCTATGGAATTCAATTACCAGTAATTCAATTGACGAGAAAATGTTTTCTTTTCAAGTAAATTTCATACTTGTAATCCAACACACCCTAAATAAAAGAAAAGGAAGTAGTAGGTTGAGAATGCTTTAAATTGAAACATAAGTTGCGACATGCCTTAAAAAAGCACTTCATGGGCCTATTGGGCCGACAAATATGGTCTGGCCTGGCTCAGACCTTACCTCAATTTTGGGGCTCGCCTTGAGCTTTTGCCTGTTCAATATAGGAAGTGGGCCAACTCGTCTTTTTGTGAGTTCAGACCATGAATAAATTTGCTTTTCAAAAAAGAAAAAGAAAAAAAGAATCTATCTATATATAATAAGAATAAGGTCTTTTTACTGGGTTTTCCTGCCTCTATCTATATATCATAAGAATAAGGTCTCTTTATCGTGTTTTCCTATCAAAATGCAATTCGTGACTCTTGCGATACCTTTTAATTATTACTCTCTCTATATCTGGAATTTACTTATTCTATTTAGTTTCCACTTCACTGTGTTTTCAAAATTTGAGAACTTTCCTTTTAGATCAACAATCCGTTCGTTAACTTATTCAAAAATTCTTTTAATTACTCTCTCTCTCTCTCTCTCTCTCTATGTGGAATTTACTTATTCGATTTAATTTTCCCATCACGTGTTTTCAAAAATTGAGAATTTTCCTTTTGGATCAATAATCCTTCATTAACTTATTCAAAAATTGAGAACTTTCTTTTGGATCAAAAGTTCTTTCTTAATTTATCAATGGAATGTGAAATCATGAGCCATTTTTTGGTCTTTGCGTTGTTAATTGGTATAAGATTCTTTGAATTATTTTCTATGCATCTCCAAAGTTACATTAACAGTTTGCTTTTTTTTCCCCATAAAACCACTTTAATAGTTTTGAGTTTTACTAAGGTGAATTTTATCTTTGTCGTTTTTTAGATAGACAACCAACAAAATATTATTAGTGTGGACGGCTTATTTAATCATTTGTGAGAATACATCATCGTAGCATCGTTTGCTCTAAATCCTGCACCTTTTAGTTTATTATTAAGATGTTGTTTATACTATGGATGATAAATAAATTTCTATTTTAGAGCTTATATTATAATTTATAACTTAATATGCCATCTAGATTTTTTTATACTGTTACATTATTATGATATAATTAAGAAAACAAAGAGATATAGCTGGATCTTACGTGATCGTATCACTACAAGAAAATGAGTGTTTTACCCACAAATAAAATAACCACACATACTATGTGTAGATATTTAGCGATACATAATTTTGATATGTGTGGGTAATCTAAAATGCATATTTGATTTGTTTTTTGATGTTTATTAAGTGTAGTTAAAGACTTTTAGTTACAATTAAATCTAGTGGGGGAAAAATTGCATGTTTAAAGATTGGCATGGATTGATAATTTTTTCAATAATGTTGAGGTGGCTTTTTAATTAATTATATTACCTACACATAATTATAAATGTTATTTATGGATGGGTAATTCTTCAAACTTTATGTACACATAGTGAAAAATATTAAATATGTATGATTTAAGTAATTATTATATATATATTGTGCCATTTAAGCTCTATTCTAAAAAGCGCGCCTAGGCGCTGCCTCACGCCCCTTCCATGCCTCGCTTATGGGGAGATCGGTGAAAGAAACGGTCAAGAAAACCGTTGACCGCCTAGGTGCGCCTAGGCGGTCAACAAAATTCGTCGACCACTATTTTTTTTTTCCAATGTTGAATATTTGGGTCATTTATTAGCTAATAGTCTAAGACTCTAAGTAGTAATAACATTAGGGCATTTTTTGTTTTGGCTATTAGGGTTATTTTTTTGTTTTGGGCCATTTGTCGGGGTGTATATTACTTAATCCTTATCTACAAAGTAGGACTCTTCCACCTTTTGCCCTTTGGAGATATTAAATTGTATAATATCTCTTAAAATTATAATAATGTAGCTATAATATTTATGTTTTTATATGTGTTTTTCAATTTAGTATGCATTAATTTAAATATTTAATAGCTTTAGATTGATTAAAAATTAAAAAAATAAAAAAATTGAAAAACGTTTTTTAACGCTCAAGCGCCGCCTAGGCATGCTTAAGTTTGAAAAGCTTGAAGCTTTAAGTCACTGCTTTTCTACGCTTCGCACTTTTTATAACACTGCATATAAGTGAAGACATGTGAACAATATGAAAACATAAATTCACCTATCTAATTACATTTCATCATTTTCTCCTCAAATTCCCTTATCCCTTATTCAATTCCACCGCCCTTGAAAAAAAAATCCACCAAATCATGCTTCCTCTTTCCCGAATTTCAAGAGACTATAAAATTAATTGAGGAAATTTCATCAGGCATTAAATTAGAGACAAAATAAGTCATACAGCCCTGTTAGGGATAATTAGTTTTCGGCATATGAGCATTTGGACTCTATTACAATTAAGTAGGATGAATATAAAAGCTTTTGTTCCCAAAAAATTAGATCTAAATAA
>CAVNYN010225508.1:0-40179 GCA_963692815.1 Nyctanthes arbor-tristis | reverse complement strand
CATTATAAGGTTACCCATTTTAAAATGTTACCAACGGAATAATGAATATCGCAGCAAGTATGTTACTACATTACAAGGTTACCCATTTTAAAATGTTACCAATAGAATAATGAATATCGTATACAACGTGTTACCATATGATACTAGCTAATATTAACATCTGGAAAATGTGATTAGATTACTAGGAAATTTGTACGAGGAATTTCATCACATTTCATAGTGCAAAAGGATCCATGGATATGTAATCTGCCAGCAATATTCATGTCTCAAAAATTTTAGAGTGAATGGATCTGTATTTTAGCATCAAATTTAGTACTCTGAGCTGGAAACATGATAACATAATCCAGCATCTTTTTTATTTTTTGCACATTGGCAACATACACAGTGGGGTTTAAAAAAAATTTTGGTAACACAAAACGTTGACTAGTAAACACATAAATGGAAAAGGATGAAGGCACTAATACATGATAACAATCATCAAAAATGCATGGTAACAATATTGTTAACTTTCTTGTGCTTCCTCTTGAATTCTGCCACAAAATAGTTCAATAGCCTGTTATCGAAATCTTCTCCTCTCCCTAGTGAGTGTCTCCAGCGGTGGCTTTCACCTCGAAAAGCCCTTTTTCAATGCTTAAAAATGAGACATCAAAAGTCCCACCACCAAGATCAAAGATCAGTACATTCTTTTCACCACTTCTTGAAGTTTTCTTGTCCAATCAATATGCAATTGCGGCAGCCGTTGGCTTGTTTATAATCCGCATCACATTGAGCCCAGCAACTGCACCGACATCCTTCGTCGCCTGCCCCTGAGAATCATTGAAATAATCAGGGACAGATAACAGCATTTTTAATACTTTGCCCCCATGAAAACCTTAGCAATTTCCTTCATTTTTGTCAAAACCATAAATTTGGCACACCAGTGAGCTCATACTTCTTCGACAGATCTGTCGATCTTGGAACAGAAGGTGTCACTACGGTGGTTATCTAGTAATGGAAGCAATTATAGTACTGGTGCTGATCCTTAAGGGAAGGAGAGGGGACCTGAGCGGCACGAGCTATGCGGGAAGTTTGTTCTCGGGGACCACTTTGGATGGGAACTGGTCCGGTACAACTACGGGGATACTGAAGGATTCAGCCACAACAAATGAGGTTGAGGAGGATAGAAGAGTTGAGAACATCAGCAATGGGCGTTGTGGGTGATGGCGGTGGCGGGTGGAGGTGGAGGAGACGGCGGGTGGGCAGAGGAGATTATTGAGATGAATAATGGATGTATCATTAAATAATAATTAGGGTTTGGGTGAGGGTAGGATTATATAATGTGTAATTTTAATGATAAATTAAAAATATTAAAATTAATAATTATGAATAATTATTATAATTAGAAAATCACAATAGTAAAAAAAAAAAAAAGAAGTACTATATATATAAATAGTATTATATAATGGAGTGAAAAAGAAAGTACTAATATGGAAATGGTCATTTGTCTAATTGTTCCTTATATATATAACCCGATTGGATCAATTTTTGAAGAAATTCGGGTGGGTGAATTAGGGTCAGAGGCATTGTAAAATGATCTAACCCGACTGAACCCACTAAGTCGACCCTCAATGAACCAATTTGTGTGGAACCCACCAACCCAAATCCGGTTGGCTGGTTATTTTTCTTTTATTTTTTTATGTTTACGATTGAGACTTATAAAATTAAAAACCTGAATGTTGATTTTTTTTTTTTTCAAAAAACCTGCCTAATTTCTTAGATAATAAAATATAAAAAAAATGATTACCTTCACGTCTTCAACTTCGTTTATTAGTGCGGTTGTGCCTTTTAGATTTTTTGTTACATTTTTTAAATTAATTTCTAATAATTAATTTACTTGATACTTAAATAACATAGAGTTTATATTTAAGTACCATGTTAGCATGGTCTGAAATTGAAAGCAAAACTCGTGCTTTCCTATTCATTAGTATTTACATATATTTAGAATTATCATGGGTAAATAATTATTTTAACTTCTATACAAAGAAACTTTTTAGATAACAATTATTTATATAGAAAAAAATTTATTATTATTTTTTTTGACGTTTCAAAATATATTACTTTTAGCGGAATATTAATGATAATATAACCAAAAAAAAAATGACATGCGCGGGTAAATTTCCAAATTTCCAAAACTTGTTCTAGATTTTTGGGCCCCAAAAATGAGATGTCAGTCCAGCCCTATCCAGCCCCACATACGTAACCCTTATACAATATACATACATATATTTATGATCATTCTCACGATATTGCAATCTAGAGTGATATATTACTTTAATTAGAGAATTGCGAAACAACAGCTACCGCAGAAAGAATGAGGACTAGAGTTTGTGGGAAAAGAGCATTGGCTTGGGTTACCGATTCAAACCTTATGATCACGAGTTATTGAAGTTTTATCTACTCCCCAAAGTTAGTAGCTCCTACGTTTATCCTAGAGTTATCCACGACATGGATCTTTATTGTTATCACCCCTCCTTACTTCCTCCATGTAACGACCCGCTCTCCTATTTTTAAAGTTCAACTTTACCCATCAAAGTCAAGAGTGGAATAGTCAAATCAAGGTTAAAATTAAATTATTTAGGTCAAAAATCTAAGTTATCAAGGGATTAAGACGAAGAATTAAATGTTGAAGGACTTATAAGCAAATAATATTATTAAGGACCAACTTACAGCACGTAGACAGTTGAGGTACTTTGGGTGCAATTTTCCTATATAGATATATATATATATATATTATTTTGTCTTGCAAATTGGGTCATTACATACACACAAAACATACACACACGCAGGAGACCCAAGAGCTCGGCCAAGAAGAAGAGAAAATGGAGGAAAAAGAAAAAGAAAGGGAAAAGAAGAAGGAAGATGACGGAAATTCGGGGCGAACTCGAAGTGGGTTCTTGATCTACTTATGTTCTACTATTTATCTTGATTTTTAGAGGTAAGTGGAACATTTAATTTCTCTACACTGTGTTTGCTAGATATGTTAAATATGGAGTCATATTGAAAGAAAAATGATGGTTTTTTTAAGGTTAATTATCTATTCAAGATTGTTGAAGCATGAGCTTTATTTGAGATGTTGGGGTTTCAAGTAGTTGTGTTGATTTAGGGATTTAACCAAGTTAAACATATTGAGCCATATTTTGATTTATTGTGTTAAAGGATATGGAATTAAGAATACACAAAGTTATTGTTCTTGAAATTATAATGAAGTTGTATGATGTAAATATGGATTCAGAAAGGGATATCAACGGTAATTTTTATAAATAAAAGTGATGATACAGCTTTAAATTCAGGGAATTAATATAATTTGTTAGTTAAAGTGTGTTTAAGAGTGACTATGAGAAATGGACATCTTGTATGCTCAAAATTGAGCTTTATTATGATTGGGCTATAACGAGGTAAAAATGAGTAAGAATTAAATTATGGATTTTGTGTAATGTGATACTTGATGATGATATGTTGGCAAAGTAGGAATGAAAATGCTACTTGAGCTGAGTTTAAGATGGAATGATGTGATTGTGAATTATTAAAGGTGGATGGGCATGTATATGAAAATTTGTGAAAATTGTCAAGGTGAAAAAGTATTATGAAATAAATATATTTGATGATATTGAGAATTTTGGGATTTTACGTATGATGAATGAATAAAGAGCTTTATTGTAGAGGAAAATCAATAAGTGGCGATTAAAGCTTGACTAGAACAGGATTTGGAGTTCTATTAGTATGTTGTTGATTTTATTTGGTAACGTATTATTGAGCACTTCACTACATGATGTGATGATATATTTTGTCAGATATATGATTTGACAAATAAATGTTATTAGGTGACGAGGACATGATATTAATATACGAATGATTAAGAATGGTTATCAACAAGTGAATTGAGATTGTTTATATTGTTGATGAATTTATCTTTTACGAGACGTTATTGGAAAACAAGATATTACAAGAAAAGGAATTGCATTTCAAGGGTCTTAACATTATGCTACAGGGAATAACATAGGAGTTGAAAGTGTTTACGAGGCAAGCAAGAATTCAAGGATAGCTGGTGAGTGGGAAATATATCGCTTTTGAAAGCTTAACGAAGTTTCATGATTTCCGAAGCATTTTATTACATTGATTCTCAAATACTACCTCCGTCCAAAAAAGATGGTCTATATTTCTTTTTTCATCCATCCCAAAATATGGTCCAGTTTTCTTTTAAAAAGTAACTGAAATATTATTTCTCTTATATATCCTTCTTTAATGTATATGGTTATAAAAAAAATTGAATTGTTAAAGTGAAATAATTAATAAATCAAAGGGTATAATAGATAAATTATGTTAAAATTTACTTTTTCAATACTATTAAATGAACTTTTCTTAATCTATGTGAAAGAGGGAATATGACCATCTTTTTGGGACGGAGGTAGTAGATGTTTCATGATTAAGCATATTTTTATACGACGATTTAAGATACTTATCATTTCAGGATTTGTAATCCTTGATTTCATAACCATCAAAAGTACCCAATGATTATTTGATGTTTTCCCCGAAACAGAGGAGGCTCATGGCCTGTGCTCGGAAAGATGAACTCCTGCCCAGAGGGTGCCATTGGCACGGGTTTGGGATGCATGTTGTTCCAGAGATCTTATCACTCCGCCCGGAGGGTGCCGTTGGCCCTTGTTCAATGTGACCACCACGGAGGGGGCCTATGGCCCGTGTTTAGATCCACTGTCACGAGGGGGCCATTGGCACGGGTTTGGAGGTAGCATACACGTGTATGACTAGAGTATAGATTACATCTCTAGTAGATGATTTCATTGGGGTATAGTTTGGTGTGATGCTCATATGCGCATATTACATCTCATATGAGTTATTGATTATTTTTCTTATACATGTTATAGTTGGTGATTTACATATCCCATTTCAGATAGATTATTCCATGTCTTAGTACTCTTTTGACACAAGACTTAAAGGTGCTTTAGAAGGTTATTGGAGACTGATTTCCCTTACAAAATGATTTTTAGAATGTATATTTATAATCAAGCATAAAAGAAAATATGTTATTTTTTATCTATGTTTCCACTCACTGGGCCACAAGCTCATTTTCCCTCATATTTAATTTCCCTTTTAGGAACTAAGCAGGTTTGAACTGTAAGGATGGAGCATATGCAAGACCACATTGGGATGTATGTAATGTAGGCATTGCCGTGAGTTATCTCATTAGCCTTGTTGATGAAATCTTCCTTGGTATGCATGTGAATTATATGTTTATTTAACAGAAGACTTTTGATGGTAAATTATGTATTTGGGACATATGTAATTAAAGTAGGTCAAGTAGGATGTGTGTTAGCTTTATTTATGGCTATTTTATTAGCACGACGGAAAGGATGAGGAATCTTTGATGTATTTTGATGTGGTTGTGTAAGAATTACACATGAATTGTAGGTTGGTTAAATTCTCATTATAGAGGATGCTCTATCAAAATTTTTGAAAATTCTTTTAGGTTTTAATGATAAGTGAAAAGGGAATTTTGAAGGAGAGAAAAGTGCCTTGGTTGTGGGTTGGACATTTAGTTGGCATCTGCCATCGGCGCACATCACATTCTAGGTCTGGTAAGACGATCTAGGACGGGTAGTGTCAATAGATGCGGGGTCGTGTCATTTGGTATCAGAGAAAGATTATGATATTTATGGATTTTGTATTTTAAGGATTTGCTTATCCTGCATATTGGAATTATTGTCATGAATGATGGTGGCTGCATTTATAAGCAACTAAATTTGTTGTTTCAAGATGATCGAGCATCTTCTTAAGTGAGAGGTAGTTAGAGGTTTTTATGTTTTGGGAATAAATTTATTAGCAATTGGATGGTTCAAAAATAGATGTGGCTCCTTGAAACTAGTTGATTAGGGACTGCAGTCTAAGGATACCACGGAAGCTATTAAAGTTGGGATCATTACTTTTGTAAGTACAGTTTATCAAGTCGATGCCAATGCTTTGGGATGAAGACTCCGAAATGTTAGACATTTATGTTGATAATATTTTGAGAAATTTGTTGTGATAACTTGATTATGCTTTGGTCTTAACGATGTGAAGAATGAAACACAAAAACATTAATGGACGAGCACAAAAGGATTTGTAATGTTTTTGTAATAGTGAGATAGTCGTTTTGTTCTTTCATCCGGATTGATATCTTTTAAGGAAAATTATTTAAGATATGGATATATCTATTGGTATTAATTAAATATCGATGATGATGAGTTCATAATCCGGACACGTGAATAAGGATTTGGGCTACATTCTCCATGTATAGAGAACTCGGTGTATAAGGAGCTTTCTGTATATTGGATCAATTAGAATTAGACCACAATGACGACATTATTGGAAAAGCCTACTATTTGCTTGGGTGTATAGGATGTAAATATGATTGCGGATTGAAATGTGAATTATGGAGATAAAGTACGCTTCAATGGAGGATATTCAATAGATGATATCACAAGATTTGTTAGTAGAAGGGTAATTGGAAAGTTGTATGGGCAATAATTCAATTATTGGAACTTAATATGAAAGGTGATTTTGGTTATAAAGATTTAAGTGGATCATTATATTCCTTGTTTAGTGTGTGATGCTTTATATTAAATTGGATTGCAATGTTATAACTAGATTTCTCACTCGTGCGTTGCACGAGATCTAAAAGTAATAATAACAATAATAATTTTAGGGAGACATATTTATCTAGAGTGAAAGAGTGACATATTTAGCTGTTAACCATGTATTTGATGACCGTGGGTCTTCAAATTCACCACTTGCATATAAACATCCAATTCAAGTTCATCAGCTAATAATATCAGTTATTTATATCAGATAAACATGTCTATTTAGAATTACTTTAATAACAAATGTCAATAAATTTTTTTACAAAAATTTAATAAATTATTAATACAGCTAGTTGAGTCATATGTTAAAAATCAATAATTATTATTACAAAACTCAATTGATTATTGCACTACAATAATCATATAAAAATTTCTTAAAAAATTATTAAAAATTGAAATTTACAATTAATGAAACAGATTTTTAGAAATTTATTATTTTAGAAACATGCCATGCTTACGTTTCGAATCATAAAAATTACTTTGTGCTTTTTTTTGAAATAGAACTCTCAATTAATTTCATATTCAATTTGATAAGTGACAGATCCTTAATTCAAAATACTTGGCTAAAGAAAACACTGTGAATTAAGGATCGGATATGGGTTAATAAAGGAAAAAATAAATATTATTTAAAAAATTAGTTTAACTATATAAAAAAAGATAAAAATAAAAATACAAAAAAAGAATTAAATGATATCATCAAAAATCTTATAGAGTTAGAAACCTTAGAGAGCCAGAAAAAGAGTTGGAAAAGCCACTATTCTCTTATTATATATATATATAGATTCCAGGAGATGACGAGATGTTTAGAAAGGCATGTCAGTCGAGCTAGTTATGGCCTTCAACTCTGAGTGGAAATATGTTTTTCCAAAAATTAAGCATGCTTTTCATCCTGTCCTATTAAATGCTGTACTTTCTAAAAATCAAACATGTTTTCATTGCTATGGTAATATATATGGGATTTTGTAAAATGTTTAATCATGATGTTATCTTTAGAATGAGATTTCAAGCGAAAATAAATACGTTGTTTAAGAATTCTTTTGAAAGAACAATATCTTATGTTACGATATTTTATTTAACTATGATGTGTTATGTTATGAAATTTTTATCAAAGAATGTTATAAGAATTATTTTAAGACCACCAAAGATCTTATGTGTTCTTTAGCCACTTTGCATTGTGTGATGAGTTCCACGGTGCATAGCCAGTTATTCAGATATAAAATGAGTCGAACAGGATGTGTGTTAGCTTTATTTATGGCTATTTTATTAGACGACGAAAAGGATGAGGAGTCTTTGAAGTATTTTGATGTGGTTGTGTAAGAATTACACATGAATTGCAGGTTGGTTAAATTCTTATTACAGATGATACTCTATCAAAGTTAAAATTCTTTTAGGTTTTAATGATAAATGAAAAAGGAATTTTGAAGGAGAGAAAAGTCAAGATGCGTTGATGGTGTGTCGGACATTTAGTTGGCTTTTTTTGGTTTTCTTGAATATACATAATAATATATCAGGGTTCTAAAAATGAAACCCTAATATTATAATGTTTGTTTGATATTTATGAACATAAATTTACGTGTATCTTGATTTCTTGAGATTGATTTATTAAAAAAGTTGTTAAGGTATTATTAAATTAATTTGGTTTCTTGAATATATGTCTGCGCTTAAGTTGAGTTTTGTTTTAGTTTCTGCTTATCATCATTTTTTTTCTTTTCAAGATTGCTAACGCGTACTTTAATGTGTTTCTGCATGTTTAGCCTTGGAGGAGGAAGGGAAATATTCGTATTTCTTCACGTCAAGAGTGCGAAAATTCGACAGGGGATCAAGGAGTGATCGATGCACCAAAGATGGGAAAGGGTATTGGAGAATGATGAGTGGTATTAACGAAGTCCACGACGACACTGATGGATCGATTCTTGGTGGGAAGAATATGCTCGATTCTTGGTAGGAGTTGGGCGCAAAGCTAATTGGAACATGCACGAGTTCGTCCTCGACGACAATTTACTTCCTCCCTTGGACGATAGGCAAACGCCAATGTCGTGGTATGTAGGACATACGATCATGACAACCGGACGGATTATAAGAGGCACAGGAAGACTATGAAGGATCAGGAGGAGGAAGTAATTACAGAGCAGCACTCTACTTGTTCAAGAGAAGAATCCTACAGTACTGATGCTACTTCAATAATTGATCAGCCGGCAGTTTATGATAATTCCGGCGATGTTTTCGATTGGAGCTGCTTTCCAGTGAAGAAGAAATATTGTCCATGCAGGAGACGCTAATTCACGAATGTGGTATAGTTGATCAGCCAGCTGCTTCGAGTACTGAAGATGAGATCGTACCGACTGCAGAACTGGGCGTTTATGATAACTCCGACGACATTCCCGACTTGAGCTGTTCTTCGAGAGAAGAAGAAACGTTGTCCATGCAGGAGATGCTAGTTCAATGTGGTATGGTTGATGAGTCATCTGCTTCTACCGGAGACGATATCGTACCAACTGCACAACGGGCCATTTATGATAATTCCGGCGACGTTCCCGACTGGAGCTTTTTTCCGAGCGAAGAAGAAATATTGTCCATGTAGGGGACGCTAATTCAATGTTGGTATAGTTGATCAGCCAGCTGCTTTGAGTACCGGAAACGAGATCATACCAACTGCATAACCAGCCATTTATGGTAATTCCGGGGACGTTTTCAACTGGAGCTGCTGTCCGAGTGAAGAAGAAATATTGTCCATCGGGGAGACGCTTATTCTATCATGTGGTTATATATGGATAGAGAGACAGCATATGATATTGATCGCCCATTAGCTTTTTGTTTGATTTAAAGCACTGTCATATATGTATGAATTGTTAAACTTGTTTTTCTATATATAATAATCAAGAGCTTTATTATTATCTACTTTCTCAGTATATTAATAAATTATTATAATAATATTTTTAAGTTATTTAAAGATTGCCACGGGGCCTTAGTTCATTTAGTTAGAGGGCTAAAGTTGAGGTCTTGGGACGTAGAAGTCTTAAGTTCGATTCCCTCTATGTGGGTTTGTCTACATTTTATATGTCATTTGTAGTCTCTTGTAGAGGAGTTTGATTTCTTGTAGTCTCATGTATAGGAGTTTCTGTTGTTGATTTCTGTGCGCTATATTTCAAAAAAGAAATATATCTGTATACACTTGTAATACCCTCACATCCCCAAAAAAAAAAAAATAGTTATTTAAAGATTAAGCCTAATCTATATATTACCTATTTCTATTAATTATCTATATATATGTATGTATATTAAATAACAGTTATCTGTTAATTTTTCTTGCTTAAAGCTCTATCTGACACTATTGTTTATAATGTCATACCATACTAGTTGGCATTTTTATTAAAAAAAAAATTATTACAAATAGAATTGTGAGGGATTAAACTCATGACCTAAATGTTAAGAAGTAACTTTTAAACTGTTGTGCCAACTTTCTTTTTTTTTTTTTTTTAAATAACAACTACTATAGCACCCGCGCGGTGCAAGGAAGTTGCAAAAAGTAATATAGAAGACTGAATATACTTCATAACAATATTCAATGGTAAATTTTGAAGCACGTAATGTCTTTTTTCCCTAGTACATGTACTCAGTTATGATATCTTGAAATTTAACTTATAATCAATAATCAAGTATGCAATATATCGTCGTGAGGGGTAATAGGTACATTCTGATAAAATTAGTTTTCTTGAAAATATAAGAAATATGTAGACAACTAAATTGTCTCTATCATAATCTAATCTAATATCAAACATATTATTAGGCAATAATCTACCCCAAATCTAGAAATGATTATTTGGCACATTGACCCGTGAACTTGTGGCCCCGTTCACAATAGTCTGCCTTGCCCCAATTGGGTTTGTGAGAAGGGTATCGGGTAGATAATGCATTGCAGCCCAAGTGGGGTCTAGGCAAGGATGATCCATCGAAATTACATGATTTCTAATGAGTCAGATCTGACTCCTTGCACGGAGTTAGACTGGCAACAGAAATCAGCCAAGTCGTATGGCTCCTTACATTTGGCTAATTTCCATCACCAGTCTGGCTTTATATAACGAGTCAGATCTGATTCATTAGAAATGCTCATCAAAATTACTTAATAATTAATGAGTAATATTGATTAAACAAACTTCTCATATATTTTATTTGTTATTTATTATTACTAATTTTTCATTTCAACTTTATTTAGCAGTATCATCATAACTTTTCTTTAATAATCTTTTGTGTTAGACGCAAGAATTGGCGGTGCATTCGGTCAATGCAAAATATGAATGGATTTCAAATCTATCGATGGTATAGCATAAGATAATTTATTTCATATGGATATTTTCATATGTTTGGCCACATGTCTATGTGTTGAGATTAACGCACGCTAAAAGTTTCAAGAAAAAATGAATAACTCTAGTTGGACAAAGAAATAGACAGGTGCGACAAAATAGACACATGCGACATTATTACCTATTTAAAATGATCTATTTCGGCGACTATTACTCCATCTGCTAAAATGATTCAAAATATTGATTAGAATAAAATACAAACTTAACAAATCACGAATGACAATAATAATATGCAATCAAATATGAGGCTTGCAACTTCTCATTTCAGCAGATTGCTAAACACAATCGGTTAATGAAACCTCTCAAGTGGACCTGAAGCAGTAAATTTCTTGCAAAATTCATGCCGATTCAAAACTTCTTCATTTCCAATGTTAGAAGAAAATTTGTTAGCTTCATTCGACTATTAAAGCTGGAATTCAACGCAAGAAATTGGAAAATATTAGTGTGTGGGAAAAGAAAACAAAAATGAAGAATGTTGAAAGGAAAGAGTTACCAGGAAAGTCCAGCCACAATTCTTCTCATATGCTTTCGACACTAACTGTGAATTGTTGTCATCAGCAGAAAGTCCAGCCACCAATGTCAACAAAACAATTATGACAACAAATCACATAATCAAAATGAAATCGACCCCAAAAAAAAAAAAAAATGGCATAGATCGAGTAACCTTCGTTTGTTCCCACGACGATGGTGAAGAAAGATCAAGTCAGGCTCTCTCCGCGGCATGCCTTGATCTCTTACAAGTCAGTATATCAGCTTTGTTCAAAGAATAGACAAGAATATAAGATATAGTAGATCATTTGACAATACAAAACGATTAATATCTGTTAGATTATAGGAACATTGTTGCCCAATAAAAATTTCACATAAAATGAATTGACGTAACAAGATGGTTAAAGCTAGCCCACAATAATAAATCTCAAAAGAAGATCCCGTCCACATAATAAAATGCATACTTTCATGTAAAAAATATTTAATTTATAAGAATCAAACGTAAACACATTTGATAATGTTTGTCCCCAGAACAATATAAACCTTTTTAGACTAATTTGGGGTAATCATATATAAAACGGAAATAATTTCAAGCATCAAGAAAAGAATTTCAGCAATATTATCTACTAACAAAATCGACAAAAATATGTATTCATTCTAAAAATATTCATTCTATCAAACCTCTAGCGTCATGGACCAAGAGTACCCCGCCAGGTTCCGCCTGCGATGATTTGCTTAACTAAAATGAATAAATAAAAATAAAATAAATGAGAAAAAAGTTCTAAGAAAATGATAAAGGATATAACAAATTGGATTGGATATAACGAGTGGAATCACAAATCAAAAAGTCGAGCCGGACAATTGTTTTATATAACTAAATTATAGTTTTTCTTATTTTTATCTATTTCTAATTTAATAGTAGATTCTCTCTCAATTGTTTACTGCAAGTTAATTGCAAAGTTCAAATTAAGATAATGTTTAGAATTGCAAAATTGTATTTTGATATATCTCAGCATGCATATTACTAAACCAATGCCATCTTACTGAAATTCTGAATTGAAACAACACGAATTTATCCAGAAACCTTTGATAATCGACTTGATCATATATAACTAGATGAATTCTTCGATTGAAATTAATGGAGAAACAATTCGAAAAGCCAACAGACAACACAACAAAAAACATTTTGATGAATACTACTCTGAAACCGGAGATCAGGCAGATGGTGTAGGCACACTGTAAAAAATTGGGTCTTCAGCCACTGAAAAGTACCAACAGAAAATATATATGTTCCTATCACCTCCTGGGCGAGTCACATGTTAGCAAGGGATGAGACCCATGCATTCAAAACCAGATTTTGGAATAGAAATTCTACGGGTGAAACTAAATATTATTCCCATACTGATTTTGTTTTTGTAATTCCGTTACTAGCACGTTTAATCAATACCAACGGAACATCAGTCGGAAGATGAATAAAATTTCTACTCACCAACCAATTTTCGGTAGCCGAAATGAATGATCGATTAGAAAATAACTTATCTCATTCTCCAACAGAATCAGTATTGTTGAATTAGACATATACATTCACAAACAAACTTTGAAATGAAATACCAGACTCCAGTCTAGATAAATAGCATTACTCAAATGGAAATTCCATTGTCGAAAGTCAATATTATTTACATATAGATTTTTCCTTTGGCAAATCCATTAATAAAATATCTAATCTTTTGACAGTGAAACATTAGTAAGAAAGTTAAATAGTTTTTCTATTTATCAACCAATTTACACTTAAGAATTATATTTTTAAGACCAGTCACAAAAACTATTTATAATAGCAAACAAATAATATTACACGTGTTATATGTTGTCTGGTGAAGTAAAAGGAATATTTCAGTACCATGTTTTCGTATAAATTAATTAATTGCAACGCTTACATGAAAATAGGGTTCATATAATATAAAATGTAAAATTATTAGCAAGGTGGCTGGGAGGTCATGCACATCATTCAAATTTCGGTTGATATAGGTAAAGGTATTATATTAATTATTAAATCATGGGTTGTGTTGGTATGGGTTAGGCCGAGTTTTAGTTTGGATTAAATTACAGGACTATTAACCTTCACCCAAGGATTTTCCAATGATCCTTTTATTCGTGATACAGATGTTCCGTACCCGCTATTATGTTACCATGAGAAACTCACTTTCAGTAGGAAATGTTTTGTTAGTACCACATGCGGATTCTCCGCAGTCAGCACATAATAATTCGTTGAATTTCTGTTTGGTTACATTATATATAAATCGGTGGTTATTGTCACTAATGAATTTTTAGTTGTTAAAAACAACAATTAGGAACCAAATTTCGGTTGGTATACCAACTGGATTATCCAGGGAACCATAATATAGTTTTAGCAATTGAAATTTCAATTTTATTTATTTATTTATTTTTTGGCGACCACCGAAATTTCAATTACTGAAGGCCCAATTTTTTTTGTAGTGCACAATTATTTAAATATATCTTCTGGGTAATTTGTACACTACAAGAAATATGAGCAACAACGACAAAACTTTAGTGACGAAAATCGAAGCGTCCCTATAGGGTATCATCTATGGCGACGACCATATGATGGAGGGTGGGACAGCGGCGGCTATGTCGCGGCTATCGCCTAATGTCGTCGCTAAAAATAGACACTATTGGGACAAAACATCTTTTGTTGCCATATTTCTTGATAGTAGCGATGAGATGTAAATGTCGCCACTATATTTCTTGATTTATAGCGATGACGTGTAAATGTCATTACTATACTATTGGCGGGAAGATTTCCCGCCTTTGTCTCTTATTTTTACTGACAACAAGTTGTTGCTATATGTTAGATTGTCGTCATTATAGCTGTAAAAATCTATACAATACATATTACAAATACAAAATACAAACCAAAGATTCATTTAGTCCAAATGGTAAGGCGCAATGTTAGTTGAGGCAAGGTTAGGGGTTTGAATCCTCGTGCTTGCAAAATAAACATAAAGTGAAATATAGTGGGTTGGGCCGTGTCTAGGTGGTGGGTCGGGTTGGGTCCAAGTGGCAGGTCACCAAAAATAATTTTTTTAGAAAAATTAATGAGAAAAAGGGTAAAATTTACAGCGGCGACACCAAGTCGTCACTACAGCATGTCGCCGCTATAGGTATGAAAATGTTGTCGTTACAGGGCAACAGGTACGGGCCTATAGTAACGATCAGATCGTCGCTAAAAACCGGCGCTATTGTTCTATAGCGGCAATAATTGGGGCCTATAACGGTGACAAAAGTCGCCGCTATAGGTCTAGTTTGTTGTAGTGAAGAAAAGTGATGTAAAATGATAAAAATAAAGGAAAAAAATTGGTTAATTGGTTAAAAAAGAATTGAAATTTGCCTCATCATTTAAATCTCGGTTTATTTCAAATTTGAATATGGTCAAATAAATCACATCAATATTTTTTTATGGGACCTACTACACAAATTTTCACCATTTAGCCTCATTCGTTCTCTTTATATACACACACATATACATATATATATACACATATATATACATATATATATAATACCAAGAAAGTTTCCTAAACAATTTTCCCACTTATTTCATGTTTCTAAATATGTCACCATTATCTGAGTCGTCCAGTTTCTTTTATCTGAGTCCCCCATTTTTTTCCTTGAGATTTTTATGGTATAATCATTTAATTAATTAACTAAATCATATCTATACATATAGTAAACCTATTAAGACATCTATTACATCTATTTAAATATTTTTACTCTGACTTTAGTTTTTTACTCTTATTTTAGTGTTTCATTGCGTTCGAATTCAAAAGATAAATCGTCCTTTGAGTAGTAATATTGAGTTTCGTTGACTTATTGTTGTGTAGTTGGTACGTCAATTTGTTTTCAAGTACTTTCAAATAATTTTTCTCATGCAACGCATCGGTGAAATATTACCTTAATAAGAAAATGTGAAGCCTAACAGGCATAAAATTGGAAGAAATATGGATCTACTAAAAGTCATTGTGCCTCCCCGCCGCCTTTCTCTCTCTCTTCAAATGGAGCATATGTAGAAATTATGGATTGGAAATACTTTAAGGTAGGTAGCGTTGGCAAATTGGCTCATAAGCTGAAAGCTCGGCGAATGCTCATGGGAAGGCGAGTCCGAGCCCAAGTACGAACATGGGCTGTGAAAGGAGAGCCAATCGAACCTGAGCCCAAACAGGCTTCTAGAGAGCTACTCGTGAGCTGCTCGTCAAAATGACAAGCTCACAAGTAGACTTTTCGGCTTGTAAAAATAGGAGTCTGAGCTCGGCTGCGAACAGATTTTCAAATCGGTGAGCCAAGCTTGGCTCGTATGTTTTGGCTCAGGCAATTTTGCCATCTCTAAAGGTAGGTTTTCCTCTAGTAAGGCCACACTCACCTGAGTGAGTTGGCTGTAACATAATACACCCTGGGGCCCATAGTAGGCCCCACTATGGGCCGTACACAATTGTGAGAGGTGCTCATATGGGCGTGTCGCTCATTGGATCTTTTTTGGCTTTTATTTTATTTTATTTGCCCTTAGGGCTGGGGAGAGAGGGTAGTCTTCACCTACAGTCCTCTTGTGAAATTCTTCGCAGGGTTTTGGTGCATCTTGCTCTCTACCTTTTGCGTGCTTTGGCTTGTGCACTTGGGGTGATGAAGAATAATTAGAAGGATATTAACTTTTGTTGGAGAGATTTTCAAATGAATACATGGTTTTATGAAAGAGGAATTCAAGGCATTAGAAGGTTTATCGTCATTGTTTGGAGACCGGGAGCATAGAGAACAAAATACGCTATGTTATATTGGTATAACTCGGCAGTAGCCCAAGCAATGACTGCACAGAACAGGACCTTTCAGACTATGCAAACTGTTGTGTCCATTTGTGGTACTTATTCAATTTTGGCAGGTTTTTGTGACTTTGTCTAGAAGTTTCAAGCATGAAAGGTCACATATGAATCATTGTAACAATATATAGATGGAGGGTTTGTATCCAAATCTATAAATAGATTGTTGTATTCTTGGATCAAACATCTAAAAAGTTGAATTATTCTCTCCTTGTTTTTCTACTTTTCTTGCATGAGCTCTTGGCATCATTTCTTTAAGAGCGTTCATCACATGCATATTATTGTTCTTGGAGACTTATTTGGATCCCTAGTGCATATTAGTGTGGGACAGATAAACTCTTAAGGAGACCGTTCATCACATGCCTAGCTAGGAATCCTTCTATCTACAAGAAGTTAAAGTCATTGTAAACCCACATATTCTTCAACATTTTTCTGCCGTAGTGATTGATATTCATGTGTCTTTTGATGGGTGATTTTCATATGAGGAGTTGCACTAGGTGTGGAACATGAAGACGAAATTGAGACAATATATTAAAGTGGGACAGTTTTACTTTTTTAGTCCTACATTGAAGCATTCAACTTTTTGTAATGGATATGTCAAAAGATTCTTTAAGTGTCCATACATAGATAGATATTTTGATGAGGTGTTGTCTCCATTATGGAAACATGTAGTTTACGGCACTCTCTTCCATTCATTTCATGGACTTAGATGAAGAGCAGTTTTTCTATAGTGTTCATTGGACACTATTTATGAAGTTTAATGTATTATGTATCCAATAGACACTGTAGAATATACCCACATAGAGTAGCATCCATATATATATATATATATTAATTAATGGATAGAAAGACACCACGTGCACTAGATGTCTTCATTATACAGATACTCAATGTCTCCAAATCATTCTCCTTTGTACAAGATTGGCTGATGGAATAAGGGATTATGTTTAAGGCACGGTGTAGAAGATAGAGTGATCCTTCACGTGTGAAGAAAATGTTAGAATGTGGCGCATGTACCAATAAAAGGGGGATATGATTGTATTTTTCTTTTATCGTGAAGTGTACATCTAAAGGAAAGAAAAAAATGACATTTGCAGTCAAAATAATCATATATATATATATATATATATATATATATATATATAGACACACACACACACATTTTAAAAGCTTGGAACTTGATGTAAGAGGTTTATCATATATTAGTTAAGGCACTTCCTTATTAGTGTATTAGATTCGGATTCCTTTCTCCATATTTAACTCTTAATAGTCCTCAATTTGTACTTTAAAAAAAAAGAAGAAGGAAAAGCTTAAAACCTCAGCTCACCAAAAACAGAAGTTTGAACTAAGTAATAATTACAAAAAAGTCGAATACTTAAGCATCCACACACCACTTTTTCCTTTTTATTTAATATTATTATTATCATTATTATTATTATTATTATTATATGTGTGTATATATATATATATATATATTTTTTTTTTTTTGGTGAAAGCGTGTGCTCTTCCGATCTTACTTATTTTCGTTAAAATGATACCAATTCATTTGTCACAATGTGCCGGGCGCATTTTTTCAATATCATGGAGGTATGATGAGAGGTCACCTTTGAACAGAAACCCATAACTCCTAATATAATATTAAATAAGATGCTAAAGGAGATCGGAAGAGCGTCGTAACAACATTATTATATGAAAAAATTCTTGAGAAACGATAAAAAAGTGTTTACATGACAATTAGTGTAGCATGTGCCAAAAAACAATGTTTATTTTCAATTTCAAATCTCTACATATCTTTTTGTTTTGTCCAACTAATAAATAATTGTATGGCACATTTACACAATGAACATTATTATATTGGATATCTGTCTGTTTTATTCTTTATTTTTTTGTGATATATGCATGTGGAAAAACCTATTTGTATATACACTTTATACCCAAAAAAAAATCAATTTATGAAACGGTGTAGCGCAATTAAAGTGTTTGATTTTCTATGTAATGTGTGAAAAATTAATGTCTATCACTTGTCAATTTATATAAAGTTTTTTAACGTGCCCGTACAAATAATAGTAAAACTCTTTGCAAAATGCACATCACGTACTCTCAAATGTGAACACAAACTTCGTTATGCAAAATGATTTTCTTTTTCGCGATTTATTTATTTATTTGGGTAGTTGGTTTGTTTGTTTTCTTTCATTTTTATATTTATTTTTTAAGATTCTCAATGCAAAGGAATTTTCTATTTAGGATGACTGCATTTTTTTAGAGTGACTCCTAATGCATTTTACTAAATAAATCGTTTATTTAATTTATATCTTTGTCCTCATACAAGAAAATTAGGTAAACGAGGTGCAAAACATGTGCAGTAATAACCAAACAATGATGGTCTTTCGACTAAAAAATGTCTTTTACATTATTTGTCCAAAATCAAACAAACAAAAAGCAAAGAATTGGAAAAAAAAAAAATCAAAAAATCTATTTCTACATATAACATTTACTTAAATTTTTACATTTGTGCGGCCATGTGATGACTTTAACTAAAACTTGATGTGATGTGTTGAAAAATGAGAACTAGTCAGGTGTCTTGTGCATAAGATATTAAGTAAACTGTTACCTACAAGTAAAAATTTTCAAAAATAATTGCACCCACAAATTATTATGCAAAAATATTTTATTTTAGAATAAAATCAGTCAAATTAGTTACATCCCAACAAAATCTACATCCAATTCGCAAATGCACATGCATTTTTTTGATCTATGAGTATTAAATAATCACATTATAATTATTTATTAACAGGCCTGCCAATCTTTTTTATACGTATACTTTTGGATCTGTATGTATTACCAATAGATCACAATAGTTGTATGCTTCCACTTTAAATATTTGAGTATTGTTACATGTACTGGTGGGTGTACATATAGAGTTGCATATAGGGAATACAATTATGATTTTATCCATATATTTGCTCTTTTTCTTTACATAACATGGGGTGAAATTGTAATTTCACTATGTCTATAGAAGTGCATATGTACATTCATCTATACAAAAGATAGCTCAGGAGTGTCCTCCAGGCCAATTATGAGCCCATATGTGGGTTTAAGGGTTGCACATGTGAGGCCTTGAATTGTATATGTGGGATCTTGATTGGCTAATAAGGTATTGTTGGAGTACTTAAATTTTTTTCCGTCTATACAAGTCGATTAATCTTAAATTTTTTTCTTTATTGAATCTATAAATATAATTTTATATATATTATCTTTTTGTGTGATCTCATTCATCTGAAAACATATTTTTAAAACAAGAGTCGGTACTGAGCCTCAGTACTCTTGATTAATAAAAAATTTACATATAGATTTAAAAGTTTTAATTTATTGTTTAATTTAAATCTCAAAATCTACACATGGATTTCTAATTGGTGCTCCCAAGTCTCGAATATCAAAATAAACTTAGTTATCCAACGTGGCTTTCTTTCTTTTTATTTTTAACTTCCCAATGCCTTTTTTTTTTTTAATTCTTTTAGTACTCCCCAATACCTTTTACTACCATCTCGTTTAATTTATAATATTTAATTTATTTGTCCCAATCTAAGAAAATTTAAAGTAAACGAGGTGCAATAATAAGAATTTTATTTTGCCCATACATGCATATTATTATGCAAGTGTAAGGTGTTTGTAATTTAGATGTTTCACACATATCTATGTATGCATAGTAATACAAATGTATATAGACAAGATAAAATTCTTAGGTGCATTAAACACATGTACTGCAGTCATAGATGAATAAATAATTAAATACTAGTATCAAAACACAATGACGATTCCCGTCTACTAAAATAATATCTACATTATTTGTCCAAAATCAAACAAACAAAAGGACACACACACACACACTCACGTAAACATGCCCCAAAAATTATTATTATGCCACTTTATTTTGAATGTAATTATTTTGCCCCTTTGGCAGAAATAGATAAATATATATATATATATATTAGATATATATTAATTACATCTAAATAAAACTGACGTAAATTGCAAATGCACATACAGTTTTTGATCTAAGTATTGAATAATTATGCCATTGTTTATTACGGATTATGATTTTGTTGCTGTGTCACTCTAAATGCTACCTCCGTTCTAAAAATATAGTCTAATATTCTATTTTTGTCCCAAAAGATACTCTAGCATCGGGCTTATATTTAATTTTTCCTTTCCATGATTGTCTCTAGTTTATTAACCACTTAAAATATGTAGGTATCAAATTTTAAGGGGAAAGTGAGTTAATTTTTTTTAGATAATATTCAAGGTTTTCACATAATTCTAAGAAACAAAATTTGAATAATTATATTCATTTCAATATTAATCCTACTTTGGTCATTGATATTAATTCCAAATTATTAATTATGCATAAGGGTTGAAATGAAAAAAAAATACATATGAAATTAAATGTTCCAACCACATACCTACCGATTTTTAATATGTGTGAAATATCTACCGTTCGATCTTTATGAGATAGACGAATATATTATTCTATCTTGGATTAGTAAATATTTATTCTTTTTGTGTGTGCTACAAACATATTTTTAGAAGAAGAGAGTCCAATAATTAGCTATAATATACTCCATTCGTCCCAACTATTTGATCCTATGTTAATTTCCTTTTTAAGATATCTCAAACATATAATCCCATTTTCTATATTAAAAAGCCTAATTTATATTACTTTACAAATATATCGTTATTTAATACTTTTTTTTATAACTATCACTTTTGAATTCTACTCGTTAAATAGTAACAAATTAAGAACACAAATCACAGAATTTGCCTTTTTAACATACTTCTTAATTTTTGTGAAAAAGTAAAGTAGGCCATATATTTGGTACGGAGAAAATATATGTTTTTAGGATAATATGTATTTTTATCACATTATACTATATAAGGTGCACTATTTATTAAAACAAATTTGCCATTCGACTCTTTAATAGGAGAACTACCTACCCCTTCCGACATCCTCAACAACTTTATTGTGAAGATCAATTTGTGATCAAGCACTTGATGGCAGGTGCTATTACATCGTCAGACAAATAGTGTAATATAACTACAAAACCGGCGGTTAAATGTGATTTGTAGAAGTGTTAATGTGCTCACATCAACAACTAAAATTATATCGTATCACCATCTAGTGTTATTACGAGTCCAAACATCTAGCGCCTGAAACTTATTAACAATAAATTAGAGTTTAACTAATAGTTTTTGGATACTGTTAAACCCTCATTCTCTTAAGAGTAGGATTGCCTACTGGCTTGTTACGCCCTACTGGATTGGATAAAATTATTCAAATAGCACCACAGAAAATTATTTGGCTCAACTCCAATATGTATTTACTAATCAAACCCTTCCCAATCAAAATTTTAGTGTGGCTAGAAAATTATGGTAATTTCCATGATTTATCTAATATCGCTTTCATGATTTATCTAACATTTTATTTATTTATTTTTAAGAACCTATTGTTTTCATGCTTTTTTTTTTGCTCCTCTTTTTTCACTCTTTCTTTCGTGCTTATAGTGATGCATGCTTAATATAAACTAATGGTTTTATCTAATGTGAAAACCGTTGGTGAATTGATGCTATCTCAAGAGGGAATTTGATTAAACAATCTCATATAAGCATGCATAAATCTTCATTTTTCATTCTTAAAAATCTCTTCGTATTTTAGAATAAAGATAGATTGTCAATAGGGATATGTTTCTGTACAGGTGCCGTCTGATTGGTACTTGAATTTTTTTCATGTATGTGTGAGCACTTTCTCAATTTCTAGATAATCTATTCAACAATGACTCCAATTATCCATGTTAACTTGTTTAATGCATTCCAATTTGGTGGAGTAATCACAGTTGGAAGTGTTGCATTAAAATAAGAATAATGCTATTTATCTAGGCTGAAAATTAGTCCCCAGTCTAGTTGTCATCTCTTTATTGGCCATTGAATAAATGAGAACCTCCATGTATATATGTATATATATCAATTCATCATCCAATGTAGTGATATATATAGCATCACTCTTAAAATAACACTTAAACATCTTGATCCTATCCTCAATTAATGTCTTCAGACTTCAGTTATGAAAAAATAATTTTTTACGAAGTAAATAAAATATAGTTGTTTTAGCATTTTGTTTTTCCATTTTAAAAAAAATACAATGAATTAAAAATGAAACTTCAGTCCAATATTGAAAATAAAATATAGACGTTTATATCTTCATTAAGATTCGCCTTGTCGCTTCTGCTTGGTTCAAGATGACGGTGAAAAGTGATGCCAAATATTTAATAAAGATTTTCTTTAATATTTTGTTTGGTTCAGGATGACCATGAAAAGTGATACGAAATATTTAATTTAATAAAGTTTTTCTTTAAAGCAAACAGTGTTAAAGAGTACTTGGGTTTCATCTTAAAAGTTTCAAGCACTTATATGTTAATTTATATTTTTATATTTAATCGATATTAGATTTGTACCTTAACACTGTTCGTTTGATCGTAACAAGATCTGATACCATAATAAAATTTGAAATTCTATCTTAAAATGTTAACTTTGTTAAGAATAATAGCTCAATATATATATATATATATATTAATTTATATTTTTATATTTAGTCGATGCAAGATTGGTCCCGATATTAATTAAACTTAAAAAATGCGAAAAAACAGAAACCGGCCTACATGAGGGCATGATCGAGATATGTAATATAAATAATACTCAATATAAATGGTCTTAAATGATTTGGGTTTACATGGACAATAATTAATCAATAAGTTCTGCAACATGATGCAGAATTAATTAATGGATAACATATTAATTTCTGAACAGAAACTGAATAATATCTCCATTGATATTCTCGTTGTCAAAGCATGTAAAAAGAAATATTTTTAAAAATAAGCTGCAGATTTATATCATTTAGAAATAATTATCTAATATTCGTTTGTATTAAGAGTCATGCAGATGATCGGAAGGGACGATAAGCCTTTCTTCTCTTTGTCTTTAATTTTTAAACTATTTTCCAAATTAAAAACATGTTTACTTTCATATTTTATGAAATATGTTTTCGAAAATACGATTTGAAATTTTTTTTTTTGGAAGAAAACTTGATTCATTGATAGCATCTGAAGCATTACCCCGTCCCAATTATTTGGTCTCATTTACCATTTTTAACAAAGATTAATAATTGTATTGAAAAGATAATTATACAACAAACTTCCTAAAATATTCTTATTTAATTATAGTAGTGTATATTAAGAATAGTATTGAAAAAAATAAATATTTTATGGGAAATTATATTCCCACCACAATTATTTATTCTTACACCACATTTTACGTTTACCACACTTAATTTGTACTTTAATTTTTTGCACCACAATAAAGTTACATTTGTAACCTTCATTTTAAAAATAAAAAATAATAAACAAAACCCGTTTTCATATGTGAATTTTTCTCTCCTCCACCACATACCACGTCTCTCGTCCATCTACCCCACCACCGCCCATGATTCAGCAGTCCAATCCATCCCACTCCACCAATTTCCAACAATCGGTGTTCTTGTTGGATCAAATCAACAATTAGGTGAGACAAATTGAATAGTAGCATATACTAATTTCTTGAATTTAAGAGGGGAAACAAAGGAGGATATATAGTATATCACCATATACTAATGCCTTGAATTGAAGGAATTAAATTGAGTTACAAAGAGAGAAAGCAATTCATGTATTTGGCCAATAACAAGAGTGGATAAGCAACCAGGTTTAATTTATTTGGCACATCTTGACATCTTGAATTTGGGAGAGAGAGAGAGAGAGAGAGAGAGAGAGAATCACCCTAATAATCAAATTGAGTTACTTGCCAATTCGTGTTATCCGCACACCGACAAGGGTGAAGAAGCTGTTGGAATTTTCGACTGTAGTGTAAGGGGAAGAACGAATACTGTTTAACTAGAAAAAACAAAAATGAGTTTAAAGAGGAGGCTACTTGTGTAAATTTCTTTAAGGATATTTAAGTGAATAAAAAAACGTAGTGTGATAATAAATTATTGTGGTGAGAATATAATTCCCCATATTTTATATGAGTAATGCTACATTTCCCTTTTGGTTTACCAACTAGTTTATCAATTTACAATTTTAACCTTAAAATATCTAAAACTTTAATTATTTAAACGCGTTAATTAACAGTTTTATCATTTTTGTTAATAAACAACCAGTAAACTAATTTGTGAATTAATATATAAGTTTATCATTACTCTATTTTACATTTGCAAGATTACATGGAGTTATAATTGTAAATAAAAGTGAAAAAGATCATGACCACATAAATAGACATCCTAAAAAGGAAACTGGGAACAAATAATTGGGACGGAGGTAGTACTAAGTACATCCAGAATAAAAGAGAGAGGTTTCACAAACTACTCCATGGAGCCAGGCAACTAACCAGCCGTCCTAGCTAGGCAGTGGGTGGCGTGGTTTGTTATCCTCTAATTACAAGAGAAATCTGTACCATTAATCCCATAATAAAGATTCCTACAATCATCTATAATCAATCCAAATGGGGAAAAATATGGAAGTGAGCTCGGCATGTACCTGCGATGCTTCCATTTCTACTACAATATTGTCAACGTGATGATCCTTGATCCATTTAATAGCTTCACGAACTCTCAATGCTTTAGTTACTTTAACTTCAAAATTACCTTTCATTTTCACAATCTTAGTATGGATAAAGGAAGCAGATGAACCGTGCAAAATAAAACAAAAACTCACTTGATTGGAATCATGAAATAAATAGCTGCATCAACATTCACTTTAAGCTGAAAAGTCCGAAAATAAGAAAAATATCAATGTTTTCTTAATTATTTTAAGAATACCTCCTCAAAAAAAAAGGGGGAAAAACTCTCGGAATACAAAACTGGAAAATGAAGTGAAAACTGAAGGAAAAAATCGTGCACTCTAAAATTTTGTATTTGTTAAAAACTTCAATGAAAATTTGAATTAGAAAATAACAGGTAGATGCTGGGTTTTTCTATTAAAACAGATCTGTCTCCATTTGGAGACAGATCTGCCTAGCTGGACAGCCACATGGATCAAGGAGATGCGCCCAGATTCTTTTGAATACAACACAACACAGGTTACCATTTCAAAATTGAAAATCCTCATTTCGGTTCCCCTTTCCCAAACCCACGAAGAACACAGTAAGCCCTCACCCCACAAAATCCAATGTCGCCCATCCACAACCGGGCGGTCGAGCTGAAAGCAGTCGCTGGAGGGTCTCGAAGACGCAAACCCAACCGGTTCGCCTCCTTCCTGAACCCCCAAGAAACAGAGCTCGACGGAGGAACCCATAAAGAGACTTCACAACCCATATAATTGTCGAACGAACACCGGAGCAAATCGCACTAGAAGAACGGCGGCGTCGTAGAAGCGGTGAAGGGATAGACACGGATGCTTTTTTTCTTTTTTCTAATTTTATTCTCTCTTGCTCGAGAAAAAAACAGGAAATGTAGGAAAAAGATGCAAATGGGAACAGTGAAATCGGTTTGTTTAATCTAAGGGTTTTTGCAAACTGCTCTATTTATAGGGCTAAATTGTGTGTTGATTATACCTGCTGTTTAAGGAAATATATTCCTCTTTATATTAACCATTTAAGTAAATATATTCCTCTTTATATCAACCATTTAAGTAAATATATTTCCTGTTTGATTAGTGTCTTGTAAGGTGGTAATTCTTGTTTAATTGTGTTGTATATTTGAAATAGAAGACATTTGCTATAAGAATTGGATTAGTAGCAGGGGTTGCTTTGTTCATCATTTTCTTGGTTTTGATGAGAAGGGTGTTTGGGGGAAATGGTAATTGATTAAATGGATTTGCTTAAGAATGTCTTTTATTTGTATTTGGTGAATTAAGTAACATAGAAGCGTTTGCTTTTTGTCGGTAAATTGATGAAATAACAAAAGCTTAATGCCCTGTTAATTAATTTATGGCTAGGACTTGTAGCTGCCTTTGATAACAATTTTGGTATATTTTCATGAAAACATGTGTTTTTCTTAATTGAGTTTGTGACGTAGGAGGTGAAACTAAATGAGGTTAATTTCTAGTTAGTTTATGTATAGTTGGATAGAATTTATGCGTTGAACACAGATCTGCCTACTGAATTTGGTCATGTATTTACACCCTGCCAACTCTCATTACTAGTAAAATCTCACTACAAACACTAATATGTCAATAGTTGGTTAGATGTTCTACTTACTTTTAATTATGTTTTTGATTCTGGGAATAATTTGCAGGTCTCTATTGTACAAGAGTTTGAATTGACTTAGTCATAATGGCATTGACAAGCTTAGACCAAGCGCATTGTGGTCGTTGGGGCAAAAACATGAGGCGACTCATATCTCGTACGGTTGCAAATCCTGATCGGTCATTCTAGAAATGCCTCCCGGACTAGCTATATGTAAATCATTGTTGAAGGAAAGATCTGGAAATTGTACTCAATTTGTGTTGTCATAATCATGAATGATACTCAAGGAAAGACCTGGAAATTGTACTTATTTTGTGTTGTCATGATCATGAATGATACTTAGTGTTGCTAAGATTGCTTATTTGGGATTGAAAAATAGTATTTGATACACTTTTTGGCTATATTTTCTCATCATTATCATGTCGTATGCTTAAGGACTTCTAGAAATAGCTTTCAAATACATCAGGTTAATACATTCTTACACGGTTTCTACCTTGTAAATTTTATACTGAAAATTTTGCTTTTGTTTGAAAGGTTTTTTACTTTGCTCCTGTAAATTGTACGACATTGCTTCATGAAATCACTTATAGTAAACATTTTGCACAAAGAACCATCATATCTAATTTCAAGATTTTGGAGTTGATTTTACACAAGTCAGCAAATAAAATACAAAACTCGAAATACTACCAACTTCCAAAGCGACAATTTATCGGTTTACAAATACAGTACTTTGAATATTCTGGCGTCACAATAAATTTATGTGCCCTATTTGATTGCTAATTCATATATGCTACAAAAATAATGAAATGGAAATGAAATGGAAAAAGCTCCTTCCATTGTAAACTTGACGCTTGCTGGACTTTCTTCTAACTTGCTTAAATGCTTGACGCTTGGGCTCCAACCATAGTGATTTAGGAACATCATCAGAACCCTACTTATAGTAGGATTCCAAAAGAATTCAGAAGTGAAAGTCACAGGAGGAAATACTGTGAAATAGTTTTCGATTACAAAATAGTATCAAATGTCCACATACTTGATTTGCTGGGAAGCAAACATTCTGAAAAGGGGGAAAAAGGTTCTGAGAAATCGCTGAATAAGAATATATTGGTTTCACTTGTAAATTTCCGTAGCATCTCAAAGAGATCAACCAAATATAAAAAATCAATAATGAAAGAACAAATTTTGTTAACATTTACATACCTGACATGGATAAGAATTCGAGGTAGCATAATTTAGATGATGATTGTTAGCGCTGAAACAAAGAAAAATTTTATGGTTACTATCAAAATTTTCAGACTTGGTATATATAAATAATGATTGTTGGCCGAGGGTAAGAGCACTGAAAAATTTTATGGCTAGTATCAAAATTTTCAGACTTGGTTGCACCTAACCGACCAAGAACAAACAAGAAAATTTAACATGAAGTTCAAGACTTTGTAGTCGTAAAAATACATAGAAGAAAACCAAAGCCAATACTAAGACCAAGCCCCAAAAAAATATAGAATTTTTTACAGATAAAGCCATTGTTCTATATGTACACAATCATTCATATGCATATATGCAAATGAAGGAGATCAACATTAAAAAAAATTGAATCTTCATACATAATGATATTAGCCCCCCACAAAAAAATTATTAACTTAAACAATCCAATAGGTTATTGAAAATTTCCCCATTTCTTTGCACTTGTATATGACTTTCGAACATCTATCAGACAGAGGAGAGGAAGGGGTTTAAAAGTCGGGGCTTAGACTTCCGACGGTCAGACGCAATCGAGAGGAGAATCAGTTGAGTCGCCGAATCCAAAACCAATGGAGAAGATTCATATGGTGGAAGCAACAGAGATGACAACGACTTTGAAGGTTTCTGGAGTTGCCTTTAGCAGTCGCCGGAATTGGGTCTGAATTTGGGAAGGGAGTCGAATAGGGAAGGAATGATTGTTTGGTTTGGCAATAGCATCACCAATGTAACTATTTTTAACATATAATTAATAAAATTTCAACAACTATATTTAACATCTTCAATATAAAGGGTCTTCGGGGTTTAGGTAATAGATATATCAGCTTTGCTTTTCTACCGGCCGGGCTGATATCTTAATGCAACAAATTGAATAGAAAATAAGAAACCCCGAATCACATGACATCTGGAACCAAGTATAAATATACTTGTGTTTAAAAATGGCCTTAACAATGGACAAATCTACCATTTGAATGATCCTTTTTTCTTTGTCAATGAAATGTAACTTAGATAAGTTTCCAACAATGCCACACATTTTTATATTCTACCCCTGATTTGCACAAGTTTTCTTGTGTGCCCAGCTCAGTAAGTTGAAGGGTTTAGAAGGAGATCCTCTATAGAACAAACTGAATCTTCCCATCATTTCACAGAGAGCAAAGGCACCAAAAGCTTCAATTGTCATTGATGATGAGGCTCAAACTTTGGATATCTGGCTTTTTTATCCGATTCTGCCTCTGGCGTGACGGGGGCATCAATTGTGGCCTTTTGAACCTATTTGACTACAAAGTAGCTAGCGATACCACCATAGTCATCGGCAACATCCACGTCATTTCGTCTGACATCAACGTTGATCTCCCGCAACAAGCATGAGAAGCTACCTCTTGTTATTTATTTTCACGGTGGAGGCTTCGTGTACTTTGGGCTGGACTCCAAGCCATGTGACGATTTGTGCCAAGCATGGCAGCTAAACTCCCTGCCTTAATCGCTTCCGTGAGCTATCGTCTTGAACTGGAGTATCATATCCTTGTCAATATGAGGATGTTTACGATGCCTAAAAAATTCATAAATTCACAGCATTATAACGTTTTACCCACTAACACTGATCTTAACAGATGATTCTTGGCTGGAGAAAGTTCAGGGGGCAACTTAGCCCATAATGTCACAATGAGAGCCTGCGAGAACTCTGAAGAGATGGAGAAGCTAGCCATTGTTAGAATCATCCTAGTGCAGCCATTTTTCGGGGGCGAGAAACGGACATAGAGCGAGTTCAACCTCACTAAGGTGCCTATATTCAGCCTCAAGGGCGTGGACCAGTTGTGGTCTATGTTTCCGCCAGTTGGTGCCGACAGAAATCACCAAGCTGCAAATGTTGAAGCCAACTTTGAGGCTAATGACTTGAAGAACACAAAATTTCCGAGGACTCTGGTGATTGTAGGAGGATTTGATCCATTACAGGATTGGCAAATTGGGTATGCTCAAGGATTGAAAGAGCGTGGGAAATAGGTGGAATTGAAAAAGTATCCTAATGCATTTCATAGTTCCTATGGATTTCCAGAGCTGCCGGAGTTCGGTTTTCTTCTGAAAGATGTCAAAAATTTTATCCACAATTAAGCAGAACCATCATCTGTCGACGCGATGAAGCGCCCTGTCTGGCATCTGTTTTTTTCCCCGATTAGTTCCGTAAATACAATAAAGAAAAGCTTATCTACTCATCAGAATCTGGATTTGTGGAGATTGGTTTTTGTGTTGTCTTCAACTAAACAAATTCGAATTTTAAGCCATGAAAACTTTGAATAGAAAGTATTACCTTCATATATTCACCAAAACAAGACTATTGTAAACATCTCTTGCACACCGACAACTCTTGCTTTCAATTTTTGTCTCCATAAAACATGTATACAAGCCCCTAGGTTAATCGGAGATCTAAGAAAGCATGCAATTTTCGTTGAAGAAGCCTGTGAGTCCTAGTACTAATGATCCGCTCCATATCAAGAAATTTATACCCTAATCGTTTTGGAGGTGCAATTTATAGGTCTATCCACAGAAATATGCTCTAATGATAACGATTTTAACAAGAACTATGGTCTCAACCATGCATTATATTATAAGAAGATCACTTAACAATTATACTACATAAAAAATATATACTACAAAATTTCAATGAATATAAAAAGTACGATAAGGAATCACGCCTAATATCAGTTAAAAATGTGTTTATTGTTCTTGTCATGTTTCATAAGCAAATAGATTGTTTGGTTTCATATAATTCTTTTGCTAATTGAGAGTCAACATCATTTCTAGTACAAAAATGAAAGCCAGGACATCTTGCATTCATAGTTGTATGACTGCCTGTTGGAAAGCAAACTTGGCAATCAAATGAGCCACGGCATTAGCATTGCGCGGAATGTGATGGAAATTCAACTCCTCAAATTCGTCAGCCAACTCAAGAATCTTAAGAATCAAAGAGTTTTCAATGGCCCGAACACATTGAAGAAAATCATCATTTAATTTATCTATAAATATTATACTATTATTATAAAACATAAAAAGTGTTTGAGTGTACAATTTGCTCCAATTAATCCTATAACTATCACCAAATACTCAAACTAAAATCAAACAGCTATAAATTTCAAAAATCTCCTTAAATCCAATATTAGTTGTAAAATTTGTCAGTTTTCCATCCTTATTATATATTAACGTCTTTAATCATTATTTATATATTGATTATCGTGAATGTAGTGTCCTCTTGAACTCTCTCTGACATCTATAAATACCATGTGTTCAGATGAACGGAATCAATCAGTCAAGGAAATAAAATCACTTCAGCCCCTTTTCGTATAAAAATCTATCCAAAAGAATTCTCTCCAACAAACAATACAAAATTTCGTACAAAATTTTCATCAGTACCATATTCCATTAGCATCACCGTTTTCTATGACCATATCAAGGCTTCTTATCTTTCTTCCAACAATATTGGTAGTCTTTGCACCATCCATGCATATTTACTGAAAAGGAAAAAAGTATATATAAGGTGGGGATGAAAGTGTCCAAAAATGATTCTCATGTTATGTGACGTTCGGCCATAGATGTAAATGCGTTGAAGCAATATCACGCCTAGACGATAAAGAATATTTAAAATTGAACGTGAGGTCGTTATTGATCAAGAACAAAAATAAGATAAAGATAAAAGTGTCCACAAAATTATAGTCACATTATGTGATGTGGTAGGTCACTTTATTGACTCCACAATTTTTACTGACTATACCATATTTTATTTATCTTTAATATCTTTTGTTTCTAATATATATATAAAAAAAATATACTGTGGTGTCAAGGTATTTTCTCCAGGTGATACTTAGTATATTGTAGATATGTATTAATGTATGTAGGATTAGGAAATTTACGAATGATTTAGACACCCAAAATTAGAGTAAAAAGTTACCAATTATTCAGAGACCACAGAGCTACAAAGCATTCATGATTTGCCTTCAGCAGCTCGTGAGCTTCTACAGATGGACCATCATGGCTTCCTGTCCATCAGAGTTATTTAGTTTAGTTTTGTTTTAGTTTTCTGAGTCTTATGCACAGTTACTCTAGAATTATTTTTTAGTCTTTCTGTTAGGAGATAATACCTCCTTATTTACTGCTTTCATTGATTGTATATTCAGTTGGAAGTCGGGTTTTATGCCTCTTTCTGGATTGTACTAATTTTGAAAAATTAATAAAAAAAGTATGGGGATTCCAAACCCCCCACTAACTAGATAAGACAGACGCCTAAAAATGACGTTACAACCGAGTTAGTGCTTTGGTTAAAAAAAATTATTCAGAGACCACATATAAGGGAAATTTGGCCAATAATTTAGAGAGATATACTAGTGGCTGCGATAAGTTTTGTTTCTAAATTCGTGTCCACACCCTTCAATTGAGTATAATAATAGAATTATTTAAATATTTTGTTGGTAATTTGTAGCTAACATAAGGCTAAAGTTGCAGAGTAAAACTATTTTGCCAAAAAGTAAATGATAAAATGAGTGAAAGAGAGGTGATGTGATATAATTAATATCAACATGAGTTTGTAGCTAAATTTGGCATCTCTAAGAAAATTTATTTAAATGAAATCAAAAAAGAGAAAATTTGAATACACTACACAATATTTATTACAAAATGTTTTATTAAAAGAAAAGCATTATTATTTTATTATATGTAACCACCACCAGTATAACATAACAACCAGATGAACTAAAATGTCGACTGACAACTAAGTCCTATTTTATAATAGTCAAAAAAAAAAAATCAAAAGTAGCTGCATGTTAAGCTATTTGCCCCTACTCACAAAACGGTTGTAAAAAGATTGTGGTCAATGCTATAGTCAGTCAATAACATGCTGAAGCCAAACCTACATACAAGTCACATCCAAACCTTTTTATAATCTATGCATACACAAATCAAAACCTCATTTCCTGACTGGAGCTACTCAACCTCAACCACAATACGTAAACGACGACAAGTACAGATTGAGTAAATAGGTATAGTAAACTAATGAATCCATTGTTGACAATTCATTAGCTTTGAATAAATTGCTCGTTTTTAGTATTTGCTATTGGATTAATAATTTATTATTCACTTATATGCTCATTTTAATGCTTATCACCATTAATTCGTGTTTGTGATTTATGTTGCTCTCGAGAGATTAGGTGTAAATTAGGAGATGGTAACGAACAACATAGGGTCCTATGTTGATTGTCTATGTTAATATGCCTTGTGAAATCATGATAATTAATGCATGTTTATGTGTTCGCAATTTAGTTAGATATAGTTAAGTTCACATGTAGACATAGAATCGATTAACCATCGAGAGAGGCTTTTGATTAATATTGGATCATCGATTTTTAACTTAGGCAATATTCTTGTTATTGTTGATTGTTTGTTGTTGCTTTGATTGATATCCTACAATTTGATTAATTTAGGATAGTTTAGAGATTCATGTCATGACCGAGAGACGGATATGATTCTAGCTCAAACAACAAATGACATTAAGTCCGATAGAATATAGAGATATACTCTTATGCTTAGAGCAACCTTTTGTGATGTTCTACCTTATTTCTTGCGTTCTTATCTGTTCGCATCCATCATAGAGATATAGGTGGGCCATAGATAAAAAATAGGTTCGATTTGTATCGAGAAAGCAAATTGACACAGAAGGAACATCGGTTGTCGATGTATAATGAGGATTGATTGAAAACAAGTAATCAGTAGTTTGTAGTGGGTCAACGATGGTGGATTTGTAATCCTAGAACTTTATTGACTTGATTGTTTCTAGGATTTGTAAATAATTTTAACCGTTTATTTTCTTAGATAGTTTTCCTTATCTTAAATACTATTTATTAACAATTCATTGTGTTTTCTTTTCCTTAAGCTAAGATCAATTAAGTGAAATTTAATAGATTCAGTCCTAGTGAGTTCGACGCTCTACTTATCAATGTATTACTTGTTAACAATCCATCCAATTAGAGGATTAAATTGACAACTTATTTTTTTTTATTATTATTATTTTCTTATATTTTTCCAGTTGATCCATTTCTTTTTCTTTGTTTTATTGCTGTCAGGGAACGAAGAATAAGTAACAAATCAACAAAATGGCATAGTATCAATAGTTTGGAGACATCGACGAGGAAGATAAGCCTCTAGGTAAATTCCTCAATGAGCAAAGGGCTAAGATGTTTGAATGTTTAGAACTTACTGGAGTCAATGAGTACCTCATACCCATGTCATTAGTTATGCCTGTTGAAGCAGAATGGACATATTCGACTTGAAAGGAATATTCAATTTATCAACAATTCAACTACACCAGTCAATGGGAACCGCTGTTAGACGACCTTAATAAATTTTTAGAACTAATGTTTGATTACCTCAGGTTTGCTGAAAGTGAGGTGAAGAAGTGGGCTAAGGAAAGTCACGAAGTAATTGAATTAGCCAGTGCCACGATGGAAGGATAGAAAAGAACAGTGGACCATCTACAAAAAATAACCTTGTTGAGGGGAAGAATGTGATTTCAGTTAATGAACATGAAGAAGTAATGAGCAATGAAATTGAAGTCATCAACGAGTCCCCTTACAAATTTGATGGTTCAATTGATTTCATCATTGAATCTAATGAGTTGGTGGAAGTGTACATACTTAAATTCGAGTCGGATGGCCAAATCAAGTCATATGACTTTGAGAAGTGCAACATTAAAACTTGGAGCTTAATCATAAAAACAATAAAAGGCAACATTGGCATGTTCGACAAGTTGTCTAAAGCGTCATTTAAAGTTCCTTGAAGTGGATGGCCACACAGTCAAGCTAATGACTATGAATAAGCACTTAATGGAAGGCTACCCATTCTCTATCCCTTTTCTTTTATTTGATTTTGATTTTTACATTACATTTAAGTTCTAGAATTGCATTAGTTTTAGGCACGTTTATTTCTAATTTTATGCTTATTTTTATCATATCACTAATCATAATTTTTAGCACAATGTTAAACCTAGTGAAAAGACTCATTACTTTCATGGAACTTATTTTATGCATGGGTCGTGAAAATATAAAAAAAAATGGAAGAAGAAAACAGAGGGCACAAGAGCATCAAGAGATAGATATACTAGCATGCCTTCTGCAGCCACAGACACCCGCATCTCCTCTTGAGATATGATCTTCAATCAAAGCAGACCTTGACCCAATCGTGCTTTATCGGGTAATATCTTTCTTTTGCCTTTCTTTACATTGGGACAAGGTAAACTTTTAAGTTCGGAGAAGGTGTAATTTATTTTGAAGATTGATGCTTATGATACTAACTGGTGGAACCATATTCACTTAAGTAGTTGCGTTTTTTAGATGTTATTGTTAATTGCCTTTTTTAGATGTTTATTGTTAATTTGAAGTTTTATTGTGTTATTGTGAATCGTTGATCGATTTGAAGAGCTGAAAAAATCCAAAAAAATAAAAAATATAAAATGAAAACATAAGTAGAGAAAAATTGTGAATTTTTTTTATTTTATCATTTTGTCTTGCCGGCTGGTTTGATAGAAATCATTGGAACTTGTGTAGTTTATGATTTATAATGGGGCATTGCTACATAAATTAAATTTGGTGAAAATTGGCTTGTCTACGTTTGATTTGTTTTTTTATTTGGCATAAGTCACTGTAATCTACACTTCGGTTGAGTGAATGGTTTAGATATTAGTCAAATTGGTGAATTAGAATATCTAGCCCTTTTCTTTGTTCTTATTTGCAAATCCTAATTAAGTCTAAATTTGGGGGAGGTTGAGCCTTAAAGATACTAGCAAGGTTGGTGTAGATTTTGTCCATGTTGAAAAATTTATGTGGAGTGTTTCCCGCTAACCAATAGAAGCTAGACAATGACCAGATGCTAGTAATCTCATCCCTATTTTAAGTCTTGCATAGTTAGGTTCGGAGAAAGAAAAAATAGTGAGCCTTCGACATATCTTTGCCACTCTTTGAAGCCTGTGTGACTCAAGCAATTAAGTCCTTAAGGGTTAAACCTGGTGCCCTATGTCAACTGAACTGGGAGTCATCGGCCTAAAGTTTGCTAAAAGGGTCATATAGAGAGCCCAGTGAAGAGATGAATCACACATAAGATATATGAGGCTATTGAGAAAATGGAAAGAAAAAAAAAAGAAAGAAGTGTCAAGAAAAAGAAACTAGAGAAGGATTGAGAAATAAAAAAAAAAAAAGTGAAAGCAAAAAATGGGAGAATAATAAAGGCAAGACTATACTTCAATTTTGGGGATGTAGATTATTAGTGGGTTTGACTTCCTGGTGGATGTTGGAAAAGTTGAGGCCCTCAAAAATTGGGAGAATCCTCATTGACTAAGCTAGTATTTTATGGTTAGATCTAAACCGACTTGGTACTTGTTTGAGAGGTGAGAAATTATAACATGTAGCATATACCCTCATTGGAAAAAAAAAAAGAAGTGTAAAAAAGAAAAAAATAAGTTTAAGGGATGTGTGCCTCTCATGAGAGAGTGAGAACATATTTGACTATTGTGGTTTGGGATTCCTAACTAGAGATGTATGATGGTGGATGTGATTATGCCCATTCTTTAGTCAAGTGTTGGATGAGTTCACTGTTGGTGGCAATGTTCTGTGACAGTCATGAATGACATAGGTTAGGATGTTGGCAAGTCTTTAATACTGTGTTATGTGCTAAATTTTATTTTGTGTGGTTGAATATGATTGGGTAGATTTCCTGCTAGGGACGATCAAGGGTTAATTTGGGAGAGTTTGATTAATGTATTTTATATGTAATTTACTCATCTTAACTTATTCAATTTTATGTGGAATTGAGCAGATTTCTACCAATTTGTGTGGATCTAGATCATATCTGTGAAAAGCTCAAATTGTGGTGATACCAAGTGAAAAGAACTATTTTTAAATCAAATTGGAGCTTTATATTCAGGTTGTGGCATCAATGTGTTATGGCTCGAGAGTGTGGGGCAAAACGATCAAAGTCAACTAGTTTGAGGACTAGATTGCACATTTGGAGAAACTTGAAAGAGACCATTTAGGTCGTATTTGAGGAGTGCGAGGACATTTGTGAAGAGTACGAAAAGTTTGGGACGTGTTTAAATGAAAAAATGCTGAAAATGACTATTGCTGCAAGAAAAAGTAAAATTAGGGACTAAAATGCATGTTTCAAAAGTAGGTCGCGGGTAGGCCGTGGCAAGCAAACCACCTTAACCCCGCTGGCTAGGAAATTCTCTGCTGGCTGCAGGTCTAGTGCGGTAAGCAAACCGCAGCCACCCGTGGCCTGTAGCGGGAAGTCTTTTGACGTGTTTTTCCCCCTTTTTGATATAATTGAGGGTTCTAAGGCGTCTCCAACTATAAAGAGATACAAGAAAAACATAAGAGGGGAGGGGAGGCATCTAAAGGAGAGAGCCGTGTGGAGAAGGCTATGAAAAACCAAGAGCAACATCTGCAAGAAAGAGACAACAGGGAATTTATCGCAGATTCATCTCTTTAGGGTTTTGAATTTCAGTCATTTGTGTTGCTTTCTTTTCCCTAATATGCAAGGCTAAGTTATTGTGCTAGGATTGTGATGAATCCATTGTTGACAATTCATTAGTTTTGAATAAATTGCTCGTTTTCAGTGTTTGTTATTGGGTTAATTGTTTATTATTCACTTTTTTGCCCGTTTCAATGCTTTGATCACCATTAATTCGTGTTTGTGATTTATGTTGCTTTCAAGAGATTCGATGTAAATTAGCATATGGTAATGAACAACATAGGGTCCTCTGTTGATTGTCTACATCAATATACCATGTGAAATCGCTACATGATGATCTTTGTGATTTAATGTATGTTTATGTGTTTGCAATTTAGTTAGAGATAATTAAGTTCACATGTAGACATAAAATCGATTGACCATCGAGAGAGGCTTTTGATTAATATTGGATCATCGATTTTTAATCTAGGCAATATTCTTGTTATTGTTGATTGTTTGTTGTTGCTTTGATTGATATTCTACAATTTGATTAATTTAGGATAGTTTAGAGATTCATGTCACGGCAGAGAGGCGGATATGGTTCTAGCTCAAACAACAAATGACATTAAATCCGCTAGGAGATAGAGATATACTTATCACTATTTTACTTGTTGACAAGTAATACTTAACAAGTAATACAATGATAAGTAGAGTGTCGAACCCACGATGACTGAACTAAATTTCACTTTATTTGATCTTTGCTTAGGTAAAAGGAAACACACAATGAATTGTTAATAAACAATCTTTAATATAAGCAAAACTATCTAGGAAAATAAACAGTTAAAATTACTTGCAAATCCTAGAAACAATCAAGTGAATAAAGTACTAAGATTACGAATCCACCATCGTTGACCCACTACAAATCATTGATTACTCGTTTTCAATCAATCCTCATTATACGTCGACAACTGATGTTCCCTGTGTGTCAATTTGCTTTCTTGATACAAATCGAACCTATTTTTATCTATGACCCACCTATATCTCTATGATGGATGCGAACAGATAAAAACACAAGAAATAAACTAGAACATCACAAAATGTTGCACTAAACATAAGATTATATCTCTCTCTCCTATCGGACTTAATGTCATTTGTTGTTTGGGCTAAAACAATATCCGCCTCGTGGTCTTGACATGAATCCCTAAACTATCCTAAATTAATCAAATTGTAAGATATCAATCAAAGCAACAACAAACTATCAACAATAACAAGAATATTGTCTAGGTTAAAAATCGATGATCCAATATTAATCAAAAGCCTCTCTCGATGGTCAATCGATTCTATGTCTACATGTGAACTTAATTATCTCTAACTAAATTGCGAACACATAAACATGTATTACATCATAAAGATCATCATGTAGCGATTTCACAAGGTATATTGATATAGAGAATCAACATAGGACCCTTTGTTGTTCATTAACATGTGCTAATTTACATCGAATCTCTCGAAAGCAACATAAATCACAAACCTGAATTAATGGTGATCAAGCATTTAAACGGGCATATAAGTGAATAATAAACAATTAACCCAATAGCAAATACTAAAAATGAGCAATTTATTCAAAACTAATCAATTGTCAATAATGGATTCGTCACAATCCAAGCACAATAACTTAGCCTTGCATATTAGGGAAAAGAAAACAACACAAAAGATTGGAGTTCAAAACCCGAAAGAGATGAATCCACAATAAATTCCCAATTGTATCTTTCCCTTGGATGTTGCTCTCGATTTTTCACAGCCTCCTCCACACGGCTCTTTCCTTTGGATGTCTCCCCTCTCCTCTTATGTTTTTCTCGTGTCTTTTTACAGTTGGAGACGCTTTAGAACCCTCAGTTGTATTAAAAAAGGCCAAAAACGCGTCAAAAGACTTCCTGCTACGGGTGGGGGGTGGCCGCGGTTTGGTTGCCGCACTAGACCTGCGACCAATAGAGAATTTCCTAGCAGTGGGGTTAAGGCGGTTTGCTTGCCATGGCCTACCCGTGGCCTACTTTCAAAACATGCATTTCAGTCCCTAATTTGACTTTTTCTTGCAGCATTGGTCTTTTTCAGCATTTTTCTTCATTTAAACATGTCCCAAACTTCTTGAACTCTTCACAAATGTCCTTGTACTCCTCAAATACGACCCAAATGGTCTCTTTCAAGTTTTCCTAAATGTGCAATCTAGTCCTCAAACTTGTTGACTTTGATCTTTTGCCCCACACTCTCGAGCCATCACACCTTGATGCCACAACTTGAATATAAAGCTCCAATTTGGTTAAAAAATAGTTTTTTTTTTCACTTGGTATCACTCCAGTTTGAGTTTTCACCTATATGAACCATATCCACAAAAATTCAGTAGAAATCTGCTCAATTCTACATAAAATTGAATAAGTTAAGAGGAGTAAATTACATATAAAATGCACTTATCATAAACAAAGCAAAGTCATCTATGATATCTACCAGTATAACTCCATCCTCATCATCATCATTTTCCTGAATTGCCCTATATCGTCGTGTCTGATGGTAGTCACCTAAATGACCTCAACCTCCTGTTGATCCTCTGAGAGTCGCACATTCTGGGTAGTCCTGATGTCCATCTATGGTACAAAACTAACGTGAGTACTGCACTCAGTAAATATGATAGTATCAACATATGTGACTTGCCAATGATATGGGCCCTAATCTTCAATATATAATACACTGTAGGAGCTCTAAAATATCATGGCGAATTCAATCATTGCGAGATCG
>CAVNYN010225507.1:0-40159 GCA_963692815.1 Nyctanthes arbor-tristis | reverse complement strand
GTGTTAGCTGCTAACCGGATCCTGGGTTCCTTGAGGAAAACCCAGCTGGGTTTTGTAGAAAAATTGTATATATATATATATATATATATATATATAGGAATAACACAACTTGGATTTGGAGAAGGAAACTTTCCGAATTTATATCCCAAGTTACGTACCCCAGTAAGTCCGATTCCTATTCGAATAAGTTTTAAGTTTCCATACGAATTAACATAAAAAGTGTTTTAAGTAACTTTTTATCATATTTATCTATCAAAGATAATAATTAAATTAATTAAATAAATAATAAAACAATATATTGAACTTTCGAGCCATCTGCCACTCTACTATTTACTAAAAATTTTCCCCTGAACTTTTTGGAATAGCTAAAAATTTTCTAGAACCCATGGATACAGTGGTTGCATATATCCATGTGGCCTATGTATAAACCTGCCGCCACATTACCTATACACCCATATGAGTGCCAGAAAATTATTATTGGAATATGTTATTATAGAATTATTTCGTAATATAATTTATTTTACCTGTAACAGATTCCAATAATAATAAAATAAAGTACCTTACAACATAATTTAAGTCGGACGAACACAACGGAAAGATATACGTCACTGCAATTTGTAAATTTCTAAATAGTGTTTTGCTTGGACTGGAAAGGTGTGCATAATTACCAAAATGGAAAAAACTAAGCATAGCTCTCAAGGAAGGGTGGTTCTTTATTTCAATAGTTGTGTCTACAAGAAACTGATTCTTATATTTAATATATTTGGAGTCAAGTTGTGCACAATTATAACATGGCATTCTGATCCTGGTGCAGAATTTTACTCCCGTATCTATTGACAGGGAAAATTTTTCAGTATTGTGTACCAGAAAAAAAAAATGGGCCCATGTATACTCTTGTTAGTTTTTCATTTGTCTAGAGTATCGAATTCGGTCCCGGAGAGAATCAGAGATATTTTTACTCTAAAGAAGCAACTAAAACCAGCATAACTTCATCATGTTAAATTAATAAAGCATTCCAAGTTTGTAATCCTAGCACTCAAAGATCATGGATCCATGCTACCGCTGGGGGCATAGGCAGCACTATACATGACGGATAGTTATCACCAGGCTTACATGATTACCAATAATCTTTACAAGAACAAGCTCCATTTCTGAAATCGTGAAATCGACGACGATCTCTCACGACAATCTCCCTGTCAAATACCTTTGATGTAATTTTTATTGCAAGGTGGCAATCTGCACATACCCGTAAGTTCTTCACGACCCTGATTGGGGTCCCAGGTGGAGTATTAATTAACACAAAAGCAATTGCAATCTTCTCGCTATGATACGACAAAGCAGTTTCCTTCTCTTCTTCCTCTATGTCAGCAAGGACATTTGATGTATGAGGTGCATAACCTTCCAATCTCAATAACCTTGTCATCTCCAAAAGCATTGTATATATAGCTCAGTTTGAGGGTAAGATTTATCTCCCATGACAAATTCATGTACACGATTTCCTAACTCAACAAGGCTATACCCTGGCACTTTCCTCACACCTTCTTTAAGCATGGTTGTCCGTACGTAATGAACATCCGACCAACGTCCTTCAGATGCATAAAGGTTGGAAAGAAGCACATAGTCTCCACAATGTTTAGGCTCCAACTTTCTCAGTTCATATCTAGCAACCTCCCTCAATGATAAATGCCCGTTTTTAGTGCATGCACCCAATAACATCCTCCAAATAACAGCATTAGGTTTTATTGGCATGTTCTTTATGTATTCATAGGCTCTATTCACCTTACCTGCCCTGCCCAACAAGTCGACCATACAACCATAATGCTCAATCTTGGGCACAATGCCAAATTCATTGGTCATCCTCTCAAAATAAGCAAAACCCTCATCTACCATTCCACAATGACTACAAGCATACAATACCCCTACAAAAGTGATCTCAGTCGGCACTAATCCCCTCCTCTCTAACTCTTTGAAAAGTTCAAGCGCTTTCTGACCAAATCCATTAATGGACAACCCAACTATCAATGAAGTCCATGACACCACATTCCTCTCCTCCAACTCACAATAGATTTCCTCTCCTCCAACTCACAATAGATTCTTTCTGCATCTCTAATGTTCCCACAATTTGCATAAAGATCAAGAAGTGCATTTGCAGCATGCAAATTTTTATCCAAACCCACCTTCAACATGTACAAATGAGCCCTCCTACCCAAAGTCAAGGCACCAAGCTCAGCACAGGTAGTAAGTAAACTGACCAAAGTAAACCCATCTGGTTCACACCCTCCAAGCCCATTCTCCTATAAAGAGTCAGAATCTCGTTAGGCTTATTATTCAAAGCATATCCAATAATCACTGAATTCCAAGCCTCAAGTTTTTTCTCCGGCATTAACTCAAACACAGTGAGAGCACTTTCAACTTGACCACATGCACCGTAAAAATGAACCAAAGCATTCTGAACAAAAACCAAGGTTCCAAAGCCGTCTTTCAGGGCAATACAATGCACATTTTCGCCATCTCTTAAGGCCATCAACTTAGCAATGGCTTTGAGAAGAAAGGGGTACGCGTGTGTCCGGTTTGACAGAACTAACGCGCATTTGCTGGTGTATATCTAGAGCTGGTGCTGGATTTTCACTCTCAGCATAGCCTCTAATCAGAGTGTTCCAAGTGAAAATATATGGGGTCGGGGATTAAGGTGAAGATTTTGTGTGAATATGACATGGGGGTTGAAAAGGAGACGCTGGCGAAAATCAAGTGTTTGCCCATATCTGGGCTGGAAACTGGGACACCGTATCTGATCGAAAAGGCATGAACTTGCCTTAATTTGGGAACTGAGGAGGCGCAGGAGAGTAAGAGTGCAATGCATTTCTTTAGAATGTAAGGTTTTGTTGATTCAGAAGCTGCAAAATTTGCAAGATTTTTTGAGAAAAATGCGTGCGATGATATAAAATTTGGAGAGACTGATGCATAAGAAAAGAATAGTTTCTTTGGGTGCATATCAAATCATCACTAGATATCTGTAATACTGGTGGTCATATTAACAGAATATAAAGCACACACCTTATACGCCTCATCCATTGCTATGATGATATCTGTGTGCGCAAGGTTTCTATTTTGGTTGCTGTAGTGGCTGATGACTGGTGGTTTAAGGTTTATGTAGAAATGCCTCTTTTATGCCCCAGGTATCAGAGACAGCCCTGAAAAAATATTTAAAAAGATATATGTCGATATATGTCAGGGACTAAAAAAGAAGAAAGAACAAAATTGCATGTGCAAGTGAAAATAACCAAAGCGGGCTTCGCTTTTCAATGTTTGGGGAGTCAGAGAAAAATGAATGCTTCTCCTCAAGGTGCTTTGAAAATCAAAAAGCGTGACCAGAAGTCAAGGTGAAGTTTATTTCAGATCTAAGTGGATGTAAGCAAAGTCAAAGAGTTAAAATGCATATAAGGTGTGTCTAAGCTATAAGATCAAGCTTCACATTTAACCAGGGGTTAAGCAAAACGTAGGTAATTTTTTTCAGAGCATAGCCTCCATTTTAGCTAGAATTCCAAATGCATTTAACATATCATTTTTATCTCTAAAAGGAAGCTTTAAATTGTTCAACAATTTCACTATCCAAGTACAATCAACACTTTATCTCTAAAATTTAGTGAGTTATCTCCCATTGCTTACTATCTCACAACAATTCAAATTTTTGCTTATCTAAAATTAAAAATTTTCTTTCTTAATAGTGAAAAAGCTTCTTCATTGACAGTTAGAAACACAAGTTGTTCGTTTGCCTAGAAAAAACTATTCACTTGTAATTACAACCGATTATCAATTTTTAAATATTTCATATACTAAAAATAAGAATACACATCGGATAGAACTTAACTATGCCGGCATTTTAACCAGCAAGATTAAGACGGTACAATAAGTAAATTAATCAGCGCTGACCAACTCACCTCATTCAACTAGCCTGTGCAAATTCTGCATTCTGTCGCCGGAGTTCCGCCAGACTGCAAAATGCAGTAGCAGAAATTCAGCCACCTTTCGCCGGAGTTCCGTCTTCAGCTCTGTAATTTGGAAGTGGAGAGTCTTTTTAATGTGTGGGCTGGGCTTTGCAGAAAAACTCGTGAGCCCGTATAATTTCCTCAAATAATAAATAAATATATAAATAATATCACGGGAAATATTTTCATAATTTGTAACGTGTTAATATTACGTGGAAAATTATATGTATCCGACTTTATCACATTTTAACAGTAATAAAAAAGGACATAAATAATTAAATATATGAAAAGCTATACATTAATAACGAAAATGACATAAAAGGTTGGTTAAGTAGATAAACGCTTAATCCCTTACGGGATTATTTAGATTCGAATCCCATTCGATATGCCTCTCTCCTTCATTCTCCTTATAATAAATGAAAAAACAAAAGTGAGATAATGATAGAAGTCTACAAGGATTAGACTTATTATAACAAAACCGACTTTACTAGATTTAGAGCTTGTTTGATATTCTTTATTTTACTAATTTATAATTTTATCTATGACTAATTTGACATATGATTTGATAATTATTTAATTACAACTATATATTTTAAACCTTTTTATATTCCAAATACATATTCTATTTCTCATCTCATTTTAAATTTTTCATATTTTGACAAATAAAGAACATTAAACAAGCTCTTAGTAAAGTTCAAGACAAACTGCGAATACAATTCACAAACGTGTAGATTAATAGGGAAAATGTTAAAATTGGACGAATGGTCAAATTACGGTAAATTTCGCCACGAGAAAGAGTTGTGTCACAGACAAAAGTCACAAAAACCCAAGGCCACCCCGCACGTGTAAAGGGCGCCCGCGCACAGCTCGCTTAAAGGGAAAGCCGTCTTTTGGCGGGAATCAGTGGGACGGAAAGAAGACTCTACATCGAATGGGATCAGAGGAGGCACTGCCAAAATGGGCATCGCAGCCTTGCATAATGGGCATTGACGAAGCCGGTCGTGGTCCTGTTTTAGGTATTAATGCTTCAAATGCACACCTTTGGTTCTTGATTTCACTCCTACTATGTTTTTCCCCAATTTCTTTTGACAAAATTATGAATTTTACAGGACCAATGGTCTATGGGTGCTTATACTGTGCACGATCCTACCTGAAAACCCTATCCACGCTCAACTTTGCCGGTATAAACCTCAAAAATAAATCATTTTTACACATTTCTGGAAGCAGGCACGGTTTTGCTTTTATCATATTTCTGATTTCTGAAGGCTGGTCTTTTTAGTATTTTGACGGTAAATAAAAGGAACTGTATTTCTGCTCTCCTTTTGACCAAATGAGGTCTCTACTCTTTTTGTCTGCAGATTCAAAGATGTTAAAAGAAGAAAAGAGGGAAGAGTTATTTGAGAAATTGAAGGCTGATGAATCAATCGGATGGGCTGTTGATGTGATAGACCCAAGAGAGCTCTCATCCAAAATGTTGAAGAAGTTAGTACTAGATTATGTTGTATTCTTTTACATATTTCGACGGAGCAGCTTCAAATCCTTATTTATACTGTTTGATTCTCTACAGAAATAAGATTAACCTTAACGAAATATCGCACGATTCTGCCATTGGCCTGGTGAGAAAGGTGTTGAGCAGAGGCGTTCTTCTTACCGAGGTAGAAGTTCATTATTGACATTATATATTAAGTGAATACATTTTGGAATATGATGGGTCATACAATTTGCTATTAATTTTTAGCATATACCTAAGGTTAACGCCAATATTTGGCTGCACTGCCTATAATTATAAATCAATGGAAGGACGAACTAGGAGGTCAGGCATGTTCTACACATAAATAAATGAGCTTTCTTTACACTAGGATGCAGTCCAACCATAACATGTTAGAAGTGTGAGAGGAGAGGTAAGAAAATCAGAATGACTCTTCTGGTTCTGAATGTATTAAGTATTGGATCTTTTAGTAGTTAAAGTGATGGGCTGAACAGAGTGGCAAAAAGGAATTCATGTAGCCAACTTTAAATTTATTGGAAATAAGGCTAAGTTCTCTTTGTTTATTTTGCTATTTTTTTCACCATGGCATAAGTCCGGATGTTAATAGCTCCTAAAAGTTTGTAGCAAGGAACTCTTATTTGTTGTGTTTAGTTAAGGGCTTCACATATTCAGATGAAACTATATTCTACAGCTAACACGTGTTTTATTGACCTTTACTCTGCATGCTTTACCTGTAAATGTAATAAAAATAATGAACAAACTCCAAAATAAAACTAACGTGGAAAATAGCAAAATCTACGAACATATTAAAATACTTTGTATACCAGGTCTATGTGGATACTGTTGGAGATGCTGAAAAGTATCGAGTAAAGCTGTCTGAGAAGTTTCCAAATATTAAATTTGTGGTTGCAAAGAAAGCTGACAGTCTTTATCCTGTTGTAAGTGGTTCAAGTATTGTTGCAAAGGTGATAATCTTTGTACCTTTCTTTGTTTGTCAGGTTCTTCGCATTCCTCTTTGCTCATACTTTCTAGGTGGTTTGACTGATATTCTTTCTCTCAGGTCACAAGAGACAGAACTTTACGGGATTGGGTGCTTGATGAAACTGCTGAAAATATGCATACAAGTTTTGGATCTGGATACCCTGGAGGTACTTCTTTCATTGATTTTTGTTCATTTAGAATATTATGTTATAATAATTTTTTTTTTTTTGACATATAAATTTACATTGATTTATTTCAGATCCACTGACAAAGGCCTGGTTGGTAGATCATAAACACTCAATATTCGGATTCCCAACTCTGGTGCGCTTCAGTTGGGGAACATGTACATCTTATTACAAAGACATGGTTGATGTGTTATGGTTAGTCTCTGAATAGAACATAGGATACAGATCTCTTCCATAGCTTATGGTTTCTTTTCCTTCTCCTTTATAACTTTTTTCCTACTACAATGCTTTAAAATGATCACCATGGTGATGAAAACCAGACCGGACACATTGGTTTGACTGGGAAAATTGGGAATCGGCTAAAAAACTGGTCCGGTTCACTAAGAAACCAGTCATTTGAGAAATGCAACGGGAAAAACTGGTAAAAGACAGGGAAAAGCCTGGTTGAACGGGAAAAACCGGGAAAAATTATTTTTTTGGCTTAAAATTTCGTTATTCATTATTTAATTAAAACCTGTTTGATCACGGTCCAATTTTGGCACAACCTTTTGATCCAAGACCTGTTGCGTTTTTCGGGTTGATGACCCGTCCGGTTGTCTGAACTTTGACAATAATATGCCTTTGTTACATTTTCTGTTCTCAAATAGTTGAGCAACTTACAGTTCTTGAATTTTTTGAAAACTTCATATACTTTTGTACTTATGACCATTAAATATTAAGTTCCTAAACATTGTGACTTTTTCTTCAACGGCATCCCTTATGTACCATCTCTATATGGCTATGGTGGTAATGGTTTTTGTCGCTCAAAGTTCAATAGTCTCTAAATATCACAAATGTCACAGTTATGGTCATATTCTAAAATATCTTTTGCTTTGAAGGGAATCTGATGATATTGATGAGGAAGGTAGCAATGGAAAGTCCGGGAAACGACAATTGAAACTAACTAGTGTTGGTTTCACTCCAATGAAGAGAACAAGTGAAGAAATTGAATCAAGTGCCAAAGGTCGTTGCAAATTTTTTCAGGCTCGTAAACTTGAACTGCTCTCCCATTTCTGAAGGCAAGATTTCTACTATTCTCGGCGTATCATAGGCTATGATTCTTATGTCGATTATTTGTCTTCATCTGGTGGCGTATCAAGACTTTTGATTTAGCATGTGATGATCAACCTGTACAAAAAAGAATCTTTCAAACCATATAAAAGTGAATTAGGTACACCTTCCCTTTTTTATTTGTATTTATTATTATTATTATTTTTTTTTTTAATTAAGATGAGAATCATCCTCTTAACTGATTTACAAGTTTGTCAGGCAACGAATTGTAATGCCTATGATGTGTCAATTTTTAGCAACAAGTTACATTAAGGGTTCAGCAAATGACTCTTATTTAGCTGTTTTATGGAATGAAGATGATATTGTTCCTTCTTCTTTTTTTTTTTTTTTCTCTTTCTTTTGGAATATCGATAACTGTGCAAATATTGACATTGAGTATTTGCTAAATTTCAACATAAAATCGTTAAGTTCCTCCCCACGCCTAGCGTTCCCGTTATGTGGGATGATGTAAATATGCAAAATCATCCAGATGAATGCCTTCTTATTTTGCTGCTGATTGGCAGTATGTGGTCTGTTATTATTAGATAACGGGCAAAGCCCTGGGTCTGCGGGAAGGCAAATGTCAACACAGTGGAGATGTGGCTCTAGAAAGTGATGGAGATATTGAAAAATATTTTCATTAATAATTTCCAACTTTAGGTGCTTATTTTAGGAAAGAAAATTTGGGGTTTTCTTTGAAGATTGTTATATTTTATTAGTTTTTGAAGTTTGATTACTTAAATGATGGGTCTTTAAACCTTATAAAAAGAAGCTTAAGTTTTCTAACTTGCTTCAGGCTTCTATAACGAATTAAATTTATTTTGTCTTTCTCATTTTCCTTTTTCAATTCTTGTTCTTTGCTCTATTGGGTTTGCCATCAGAATTCTATACTGGTTAGTCTTCTGAAGTTGTGTTTCCTTTGAAGAGTTCAAATAATTCTTTTCTTTGAAATCATAGGTTGCATTTGATGAAGAGGAATAGCAAGGAGAAACTTTGAGCTGGTTACCATGCTTAAACAACCAAGCTAGCATGGGAAAAAATGTCTTTAATCTGAAACGGTGTGATGCATCTCTAACTTTAGCATCAACAGTAAGTTATTTAGCCTTGTCCTAGTGGCAAAGATTTTAATGCTATTAGTCTCCATCTTATTAAGTTTTTGGCAGATGTTAGATTCCAAACTTAGACGGAAATGCTCTACGAATCTGTACATATGAACTGTTTGGGATGAACGCCGTCATTAATATGAATAACTGTTGTTATCACATGATGGAGAGTTCCCTGATTACTTATTCAAACTTCTCCTTCACACTTTGAAAATGCATCTCTCTCTCTCTCTCTCTCTCTCTCTCTCTCTCTCTCTCTCTCTCTCTCATGCATATATACACATGCTACAACACCCACAGATATCCACAGATATATAGAGATAGATGATGGCTTCAGGGTACATTGATGCTGTTGTCCTTCAAAGCCTAGCACCAGAAGAACTCATGTCAGATTCTGGAAAAAACTTGTCTGATCTGCCACCAGAGTCATTTTGGGTACCCGAAGACTATGAACAAGATTGGCTTGATCGCAATGCAGTCATGCAACGCAAAACCTCCATAAAACTCGGTTTTCTTGCCAGCTCAATTCACAGCTCCAAGTCCTTTTCTCATCGTTTTTCTGCCTCTTCTATTCAAAACCACCGACCATCTCTCCTTGGACTCCCCAATACCACTCAGGCATCTAATCATCGGCCAAACCAGGCTGGAAATCCTCAGTTGTCCAGAAGCCAGTCTGAACCGGAAGGTAAGGCCAAAATGCAGGTCTCTGAACCTGTTTCTCCTCGGGTATCTTGTACCGGGAGGGTTGCAGCGAAGAACTGTGGTGAGAGGGTCGGAATGAAAAATGGTGGTCATAGGAAAACCAGTTTCTTGAGCTTTTTCAACTCAGTTTTCCGGGGAAAGGGGAAGTTGCAGGTTGTTGGGGGCAAAAATGGACCGGCCGGCGGCTAATTAGGTAGAATCGAAGCGGTCTGATTACGGAAAGGGGTCAGAATCATAAGTATTGGCTGTATGTATGAACCGAATAGGAGTTTTCAAATATGGGGGCCATTGACGACCGTGAATCCCATGGCATCCCCAAATATGGGGTTCGTTTTCGTACGAATCAAATCATACGTGTTAATTTTATCCATTTTTCTAATGGTTTGTTGAGACGCTTTATTCATATTGATGGTACTTTTATTTATTTATTTATTTTTAATCAAACAAATTCAAAATAAATGACATTGTTATTAACTAACTTTGTGCCTGAGTCACTAGTCTATATATTTGGCCAGTATAATGTCTCTCTGATCTGGAGTCTCGACTCTCAAGTCCCACGCAAATCTTCTATCACTCATTTCTTATACTTCCTCTCCATTGTATTTCTTTATGATGATTATTTTGACTATCAAAGTACAAACTATTATAATACATTCTTCTAACAATGTGCTTTAGGCAGGAATAGACCTAGGGTTTTTAACGACAAGGGTTGTATTATGAAAAACAATGCTAACCAACAAAGGCTAATATAAATTTTTAAAAATTTTCTATTATAAAATTTTAAAAAGTTTTTGGGGCTAGCGCAGAAGCCCGTCCATGTGTTTTAGTGTACATAAAAGGTCTGGGTATGGTCGTATTAGGTGTTGGCAAACTCATTTTATAATTCAAAACAAAATTTAGTCAAATAAATTACATTTACACATTACATGAAATTCACATGTATTATAAAGATCACCTCACATTCTCATAAAATCTATTTCAGTATCAAAATTGAGATGATTTACTAACAGGGTTTAATAGCCATTGTGAAGGTCAACATATCTTGTTAGGCACATTGCTCATTTTTAAACTTATTTATTACAATCATCAATTTGAACAGAGACCCGATGGGATTGTACAACGACCATGTTAAAAGTCAAAGATCTCTTCTTAGGTGTCCGGTCTAACTCATAGAAAATTTGTTCAAAGTTGAAACCTATTATATTCAAAATTTGAGTACCTGTTCATATTTATCAATTAAACACGGCTTACACATTTATAACATACAACCCAGGTCTAAGAGCATACTCAGGGCAATGTTGATCAAGTGACTTTAAGCGTCATTATTATATACACACCTGGTAGTCGTTTTTCTAAAATAATGACGTTAGACCAAGAAACCACAAAAATTGTTTCTTTACCTTATATTTGCTTCTTGTTTCCTTAGAAAAATTTAAAGGTGGTTCCATATGTAAAGAATACCGACGAGGGAGAATAGAGTATACTGCAACATTTGTATCATCACATATCCCATTAGCGAAATATCAGTACAACATTTTTTCCATTCAATAGTGACAAATGATCTTTCAATCTCCTAATGGAGTTCTTCTTCCTTGTGGGTGTAAATAACACAATCGGATTGGGGGTAGGAAACGCAGGTAAGCACGTACCCCTTTTCCATTTGCTCGTCGCTGAGGAACGATCCATCCGATTGGTCGACGGATCCCGAAACTATCTGGCCGGCACAAGTGGAGCACGTCCCCGCGCGGCACGAATACGGTAAATCCATTCCGGCATTTTCAGCCGCATCAAGTATGTACTGATCATCGGGTACTTCGATTTCCTTCTCTTCTTCTGGAGTAATCAATTTCACTTTGTACGCGGCGGCCATGGCGGTTGTATTGAACATGGGCTTGAATTGCAAACCGAAAGATCCAGAAACGCGCTTTATGGAGCCCAAAGAAGAAGCAGTAGTGGTTGGGAGACACGATTTCGTTGATGGTGAAGCTGCTTTTAGCAGGAGAGGGGAAGGAATGCTAACAGTTGCCATTTTTCACGTACCTGTGTCAAAATTGAAGAACAAACAATCAGCTGAATTTGAATATGTAGAAAAGAAGAATCAAAACAGAGAGACGGGGAGAGAGTGCAAAACTGCAGGTTCTAGAGAGTGGAGAAGAAACTTGAAGGTTGTATCCGGAAATAGTAACCTATATGTGGCAATGGAAGGAGGAAACAAACAAATTAGTGTCACACTCATGTGATCTAGATTGTACTCCTAGTCATATGCTCGTGGTGACGTCCTTTGAGGTGGTGCGATTAATCCAAATATTAAGACGGAAAGAAGAAAAATTAAAGTGAGCTCAAAATGCAAGTTTGAAGGTAAAATCTTATCTTATCGCATTGAACGGTCAGACCTTATCATAATAATACAAGAAAACAAGTCTCAAATGTCTCAAAGCATGCAGTTGTTTGGCATGAAACTAAATTCTGGTTCCTTATAGACATGTTCTCATGGTAAAGGGTTGTCTAAAACATGATTTTGAATCAATCCCGTCGTTCCAAGTTTGCTTCGCGTGTGAATTGAAATGGTTCCACGTTAGGTAATGAAAGAAACATATCCATATATATATATATACACATATATATATATATATATATCTATGAAACTTTAATTCATTCCAAATCAAAGGTCTCCTAATAATGCACCACGTCTTCCGGTCCACATATGGCCCATTTGGTGTAGGGTAGGTTCCAGTCTTCCAGATTTTTCCTCTGCCTCGTTCCTACTTTAATTTTATGTTAATGTTATTAGTTAACAAACCATTTTCTTTTAAAATGGAAATAAATTTTTTGAAAATAAATTGATAAAATTTATGTCATACGGGTGAATCTCATTATATGTAAATGTGGCTGGTTGATTAAAATTTTACCTTAAAATGAAATTTATCTATGAACGAGTGCTATAAATGATTACTTTACCCCCAATTCTATCATAATCTTTGACATCATTATTTTAATGTTCTAAAAAAATGGTAAAGCACAACAAAGTTTTGGGTGGATTACCCTCGTTTTTTCCGACTTAATTACGTTTTAACACCTTGAGCTTAAAGATGGTAGGTAATGTTTCATACTTTACCGTTCATAAATGGTGCCTTTTCATGTTTTCTCGAACAGTATTACGACATTAATAGCCGTTTACATTACCACTAAAACATGAGAGCAATACAATTAGAAAACTTGTTTTGTATATCCAAATTTCAAATTGAAAATAACTTAAGATAGGATCTTTTTTTGAGTATATAACAAGGCATTATTTGATTGATAGGAAAGAAGATCATTAATAAGAGGGTTAATTTCACAAATCATCCTCAACCTTTGAACTAAGTCTCGATTTCGTCTCTAATCTTTGTTAAGACACACTACTTAGGTTAGACACGAAATCGAGACTTAGCTCAAAGATTGAGAACGATTTGTGAAATTAACCCTTAATAAGAAAATATTTAAGCACCAGACAAATATTGTGGTCTATAATATCAATTGTTAATGTGATTTAAGTAGAGTGTGATGATGCGTTGGTATTAGAAAGTTACTAGATGTCAAGTACTTGAATTCATAATTGTTAATATATAATGATAAAGGGTCTATTTGACATTGATTATAAATCAAATAGTTTATAACACATTTTAAATGGTTAAATTTTGAATACATATAGCTTAATTTGATTGGTTAAATTTTGAAATATTGTTATTTGATGTGTTTTAGGAGGTGAGGTGTCAATGAGAGAATTTGACAAGTGTCTCAAGAATTTAAAATTTAAAATGTGTTATAAACTATTTAGTTTATAATCAATGTCAAACGGACCTAAAAAGTTATTTTAGGTATATATTAAATAACCTAATTAAGACAAATTAAAAGTATATGACCCGATTGACATGTACTGAAGTTGGGTGACTTAAATCGGAAATTTTTGTCTTGCTCGAAATAACATTGGCCGGGTAGCCGGGTCCGGGTCGAACACAGTTTGGTTCTGCAACATTTGGCGAAGAGGAAAAGTATTCTAATGGCAGCTTCGATTCTGAAAGCAGGCGGAGGAAAAATCGGCATCGCCATGAGCAAGCAAGTACTCTCCTTAACTGATACTGCGGCCGCTAGAATACGCCAACTACTTGAACAGCGCCAGCGCCCATTCCTCAAGCTCGGCGTCAAGGCACGCGGCTGCAACGGCTTATCCTACACCCTCAATTACGCAGGTAATTAGACCTTTAATTTGCATTTGATCCATGTTCTTTGTGATTTTGAATTCGAATAGTTAAAATTGGATGGTGTCTTGGCATTGGGGGACTTTGCCATGCCATTGATGATATGTATTTCTATTTTTTTTCTTTTTAATAAGAACTCATTTTTTCATGAAAAAGCTAGTGTTCTTGATCTGGTCTTCTGAAAGATCTGGTCTTCTGAAATTTGTCCGCATTATCGCACCCTTCGTATACCGGTGATTCTCAATAAACAGAGTGTTGGCTTGAATGATGCCAATGAGGCAGAAAGTTGGACTTCGGGAATTTTAGTGAATTATTTTTGTTCACAAAATTGAATTAACTACTGGAGCTACATCAACCGTGAAGCAATAGGAAATGAGTGTTTGCTTCTATTCAATTTTATTTAAATGCTTAAGCAGCAGATATATTTCTGTTACTTGGGTTGCATTGTTCAAATTCTTTGGAAGATTATAGCTAAATCTTGTCTCTGACAAGCTGATTTTCTGGGCAATTTCTATTATTACGAATTAGTAATCGTCTCATATGAATTGCATATTCAAAGATGTCTGCATTGATCATTGAACATAACCAAATTTACACCAGTATATTAGTTAACTATAAGCTAAGGGCACACAGTATTTCAATTATCTGAGTGAACATGCAGTGTTCATTTAATCAAGCATTAGAGTAGCCGTGGTTTTGAATATGATTCTGTTTATGATTCTGTTTACCTTTTCTGTCTATCCCAAGTTGCGTCTGATTTATTGCTGTTTCAATGATATTCGCATTTATAGTGATTGTATTCACACTAGTACTAATTAATTATAAGTACTATATTAATTAGACCATCTGAGCAAGAAAGTAATGGTTCTTATTCTTGACCTGGCTTAGTTAGATCACATGTCTTGAGATTTTAAAAGTTCACTTATGCTCCTCCTCTCCCCCCAAAAGTCATCACCTAACTGGGACAGCTACAAATTTGTTTGCGAGTCTCTACCAAATGCTTGATCAATCATGAATGTACTGGCTCAATCATCCATTTTTGTTAGCCTGGCCTTGAGACAGGTGGCACTTTTTTGTTATCAATTTTAATCATACAGCATGGCAATCAATTTTAGTCGCGTTTTTTCCCTTTTCATTTGTTTTTTTACTTAGCACTGGAGGCTGGAGCAATTTCTAAATTTCTTTATTTTGTAGATGATAAAGGCAAGTTTGACGAGTTGGTTGAGGACAAAGGTGTGAAGATATTGATTGATCCAAAGGCGCTTATGCATGTAATAGGAACCAGGATGGATTTTGTTGATGACAAACTCAGGTATGCATTATTTTTCCACTTAAATTCTTCTATGCAATTTTTTATTTGTACGGTTGACTCCCTTCATTTTTGTATGTGCATATCAAATGAAACATACTTTGTTTTTCATGGTCATCCGGTGGTGATTGAAATCTATTTGGATTAGAAGATGAACATGGTACTGGTTAAATGTTCTTCCTGTCTGAAATGTGGCTGAGAAGAGAAAATGAAGCAAGCAAACTGACTTCTTATGCTAATTTATTTGGATAGAATTAGAAAGGAAAATGGGGATTTAGTCAATTTGTTTCATCCACTTTTAACTTTGTTTCCATGATAAACCAAGCCAAAAAGCTTCTCTCATCCATTGTAAGTTTCCTCTCTGACTTCTCATCATAATTCCAAAAAGCTTCTCTCATCCATTGTAAGTTTCCTCTCTGACTTCTCATCATAATTTATTTGGATAGAATTAAAAAGGAAAATGGGGATTTAGTCAATTTGTTTCATCCACTTTTAGCTTTGTTTCCATGATGAACCAAAAAGCTTCTCTCGTCCATTATAAGTTTCCTCTCCGTTGTCTAATTTCTTTTACCTTATTTCCAGGCTTTGAACTAGCTGCTCAAGTACATATTTTTGGAAAATCAAAAGAGCTTTGATGTTTGAGTTGCTTGAACATGAAAATATTTTTTAAGTCCACTCGTCATGAGTTAGTGAATCAATGTATGAGGCTGTGATCGAACTGAACATTTTGCTAGCTAAAGCTCACCAACTCTGGCCTCTGTATTGTCCCCTTGAGCAGGTCGGAATTCATATTCATCAACCCTAATTCTACGGGACAGTGTGGCTGTGGAGAATCTTTTATGACAACGAGCAGCTCAGAAGCTGCTAAGCGTGGAAATGGGTCCGGAAGATAAGTCATGTAACTAAAAGTTTTTAATTCATTTATTATACATGCCTATATTACACAGCAAAAACTGAGCAGGAAGAAACAAGGTTTTGATTTAGAATGGCGTCATGAAATAATGATATTTTGAAAGGGCAGTAACACTCGTATCTGTTTGTTATGGCATGCAAATTGTACTATTTTTGTTAAACCTATTCTGAAACGAATGATGTATCCACATTGGTAGTTGGTAAGATGCTGTGGACGAAATGTACTTAATTTTTCTATAAAATATTAAGATCATTGCTATAATATGACGTTCTCTATTTTCTTCTATTTCCCTATTGAAGATGCACGGAGAAAAGATAATTAATTTTCCTAAGGGAACCAACGTTGGTTGACATGCCCCACTTGAATTTCCTACTGAAGTTGAAAAGTTGAAACTTCTGATCAATGCCAAAATCAATGCAATGAAATGAAATAACAAAAAAGAAAAATCTCGAAGAGAGTAAGATGTCACGGATACACAATCTCAGATTAGATATAGACATATAAAACGAGAGAATAGTGCAGAATTGTAGCACTTTATAAGGACATAATATCAGTTATGAGTTGTGCTACAAACAACTCAATAGATAGTTTGGACAAAATGCGCTTTGTTACAAGGAAACATATGTTAGTAATACAAAAGGATTTTCTAAACAATTTCCCTGAGACGAGCGTAAGAAAAGAATTGCATAATTACAACTTCCCTTTTGCCAAGACAAAGCTTAAGGCAGTATGCCAACCCACCCCCTAATTGCCCAAAAAAGAAAATGGGAAAAGAGAGAGTTCTTCTATGGCTAATTAAATATTCCAGAGCTGTACAAATAAGAACTTTGAAATTAGAACATATTTAGTTCTGAAAGATCATCCATGGGTATCTCAAGGCCAACAGAGTCATGATCTTGTAATCCATCGACATCAAAATTGAACCAAGAATTGAGATCCTGTGGTGCACCAATGTCAGAATCTACCCCTAGTTCCTCCATTGAGTCCATGTCATTCAGTGGCAAATTAGCAAATTCCGTAGCTTCCTTGATGTCCTTTGAGGAGTCTCGACGGATATTACCAGTAGACATAAATCTTATGTCTCTTTTCCTGTTTGAAGTGTTTCCGGCAGATTCATCAGACCCAGCATCGATGAATTTATTAACCCCATTTCCTGATGTAGAAAGCTGAGCAATCTTTTGCTTGGGTTTTGCTTTTGTTTTGCGTTCTCCCTTAGTGCCACCAATTGCTGCCTTGGAAACAGCATTTCTAACGGACGGGTCTCTTTCACTTCTCTTTCCCTTTGCACTGCCTAAAATGCCAAGACTAGACGTGGCTCTAAAGACAGCTCCACCAACATCATCAAGCAACACTTCCTTCTTCTTTCCTCTATTCCATATTGGCCCATTTTTAGAAAAAGCCTGATCAGATAGATGCCTTGAAGTCTCAAGTGCATCTGATAAATAAACGTCAGCAAAACCAAGCACTGAGCCTGTTAAGTGAATGCATATTAAGGATACCCAAGCTGACAGAAACAAACTCATGAAGTAATTACAAAATGCAAAAGGTTATAAAAGCCAGTCAATGACATCAAACCGAAGGGGGCGTATCGAATTGATTTTGTGAGAAGTGATTTCATTTTTATTCTATTAAAGCATGTGGTTGGAAGTAGGGAAAAGTTATTGGGGGAAATATGAAAACTTTCTTTGCTAATGTGCTGCCGAAAATGACTAGAGAGAATTGATTTTGAAAAATTAGTAGCAAACAACCACTAAGGCTTCCTTACACATGTAGAAGACAGAGTATAAAAATTTAAGTGATGTATGCTCACCACTAGCAACTAAACGGTCTGAATCAATCGGTTGCTCCGTTTCGATAATCTGAGTCGGTGCAGCATAAACGACGTCGCGGAGTGGGGGTTCAGAAAAGCAACTTATTCCTAAATCTTCAAATTTCTGACATCTGGCAAGTGTTCTCTTGGCAAAAGCCAAAGCAACTTGTTTTGACACCTTGGCAATCCCATGTTTAGAAGCAAAACTTCCTCGAGTTGCCTGTCAATGATTCAGTGATATGATCAAATTTTAGTTTTAGAACCTCACAGGAAAACATAATTCCAACAGAAACTTTAATTAAAATGTTGAAAATCAGATGGTGAGTTCGGAATTTCTCAGAAGTTATCCTTATGGTTCAGCCCTGGTACAAAATGGTGTTTTTACCTTCAAGTCTTCACACATGGACGAACAGCTTTTCTTTCCCCTTTCCCGAAGGTTTTTGTAAGATGTATCAAACATTTAAAATGCATAGCATTCAAGTTTGTCAAAAAATGTCAGAACACTCGGCACTTTAAATTCAATTACAAATGAGATGATATCTTTTTCAAAAATTGATGCATTACACTTCCTTGAAATTCAAAGAAGCAGGAGAAGCAGTAACTTTCTGCTTTGGAAATTAATTTCTAAAATGAGATGCACAACTAAACAGCTAAATAAATGCTCTATGGATGACAGACAAAAAGAAATAATTACTAACCAAAAGTTTCTTGTATGCCAACTCAACAAGTTTATCCATGGCAACCAGCTCAAGGTCCCTGCATATTAAGCAAATATGTTAAGGACAACGAGATCTGAGCAACAATTTGCATTAATTGTTTATAGCATAAAATTCCAACGCTCAGAACAGAATCAAAATTCAAAGTATTTACCGTCCATTATCCTTGCCTTCTTCAAGCACCGTGCATATTTTATCCAGGAAAGTCTTTTTCTTTATGGTCTAGAATTTCAAGAATATATAACAGAAACAGTCAGTATCACACAAAGTAAAGTTTTTTAATCATGAAAATAGGACTGCAAAGAGTAACTCAATAATCTAGGTTAATTTTTAACCAAAAAAAAAAAAAGGCAAAAGGAAATCAAGGACGCCATATAACCTGCTGATGAAGCCCCCTCTCCAGCTGAACAATGTCCTGGTTGATTGCCTTGTCCTCTCTGTCGTCCAAGCCAGGCTGTAACAAGCAACTCAGCGAGAAAGCAAAAACAAAAAACTTATTATGAGTTAGAAACATAAACACAGATTAAAAATTTACACTTGCAGTTTAAATATGCAATTATTTATCAATGAATTTATTCCATCAAGTTACAGAGAAGAGGTAGGAAAGTGAAGGAATGGGAATTTATGATGAAAATCTTTCAACTTAAAGATGAGAAACACCATTTCAATCTCCATAATGTCTCATAAAACAAAACCTTACCACAGTTTCTAAAAATAGACCAACACTTTGCAGTTCCAGTACGAGTTTGTCTTCAAGACACATCTCCTCGTAACGGCAATCAATGGAAGAAATGCCATAATTTTTCGTCTGTGGACTTTGTGGATCATAATCACATCTTGAAAGTCTAACCAACACTTCCACCTCTGAGTGCACATATCGACCACCCCCTTGCAGCAGTTCTCCATTATCATGTTGGAAATCTCGAACGCTAGGGCTTCTGTTGTAGTCATTGTTTCCATTATAAGAAAAAATTATGTGTGCATTACCATTTTTAGGAGTTTGGACACCAAAAATTGGCTCAGAAAAATCCAGTCTATCTTGATATCTACTTTCAGCATCAATAAGGCAGGAATCACCAGGAAAACTGCTTGGTCTTCCAAACCCATTTTCCTCAAATCCTTCAATCTCATCTTCCATGATAAGAGCAGAAAGTACCCTTTGATAAAGTGGAGTAATCATGTCATGTCTTTTCTCTGTCTCTAGGCCCCCCAACAAAGAAGAATTCTTTAATTGCTCAACATATCCCACCATATCAGAAGAGTCCCTTGTCCCAATTTCATTCGTCATCTTTTGATTTCTCTTACCAGAAAGAGAATCAGATGTTAAAACTTTTTCATGGATATCACCCTGGTAAAACAAGAAAGTTTTGAATTTCAGAGGAAGCATATCCACAAGTGATAAATAGACATATGAGAACAACCTATTGCATCCAGAAATCAAAATTTTGTAATTAAAGACGAGCTGCATGCCTATTCTGATCACAAAATAGGATATCATACTGAGACTATAATTTTGGAATAACCAAGGAATTGGCGAGAAAGGAAGAGTTATAAAAATCACAAACAAATTTCACCTGAACATTGCCATGGCAGGAGAATTGAGGCGGACTTCCACACTCTTCAGCCAATTTCAGCTATACAACAAAGAACCAGATGACAATTTAAAAAATAAATAAGAGAACTTTATGATATTGCATCTAACTATCATATAATAGATATGGTAGTTACCTTTTCTGATAAAAATGCCATTTGGTCTGTGCCAATATTGGTAAAGAATGATTCAACTTTCCTCCAGAATGGGCTTGAACAGGCAAGAACTACAGCCCATAAAAAATAGAAAATAAATAAATAAATAAATAAAGATCATTACCATGATCTAGTTGAGAAAGCAATAATAATCAATATAACCAATACGGCAGACAAACAATTGACGCCAGGCACATACAGCTGGAATTGCAAGCCAGATTTGCAGCTGACAACAGCTCTTCATGGTCATCCTCTGATTCCCCTGAAAAACCAAAAAGCGTAAAGCCTTAGTACTTTCAAGAAACTGAAACCTCTCTCTCAGGACCTTTCCCGTTTATCGCAGCTGTGAATTTTTCAGTCTTCCATTTGGGGTGAGTGATAGTGCAAATTAATACCCAATATGATGGACAATTCAAGCTAGTAAAATGTGTTTACGAATGAACGCAGATAGACAATGTCTTAAAGCCTCAGTACCTCACACATAGGATACGACTTAAAAATCTCATAAACTGAGGTAAAGTAGTACAAGCAACATTAGTTGATCCTTTTTTTAACCAGACAGATACCTAACAATGACAGTAGTAACAGAAAGAGACAAACTTCACTCTTACAAGAGAGATTGCACATCCTCAAATCACTCTAGTAATTCTAAATAAAAAATTATATTTGAGCATATACCATTAAAATCGGGAGAACCTCCGTTTATCACATGACCAAGGCGAGAAAAGCCCTTGCGATCCGATAGTTTCTTCAATGGTCGTCCGGACTTGCTGTGACAAAACCAAAAATCCCCACGTGTGAAGGAAAAAAGAAAAATTCAATGGAAGCATAGTTTCTAGTGTTAAGAAAAGCTCAAGTACCTTCCGCTCTTGTCAGCACCAGACTTCACATTTCGCATCGGCTTGGCCGGTGCTGCGTTATCAAGCTTCTCTCTCATTGGTGAAATACTAGCTCTAGAAAATGGTGAGACCCTTCCACTCTGTCCTTGTCTCCGCAAGCCATCAACAGTCTCTTCTTTAATAACTTTATTCTTTTTAGAAATTATTGCAGGAGGTCCAACATCTGGACCAGAAACCGCAGCTTTTTTGTCCAAATAGCTACTAGCTACAGGTTTCTCCTTCATTCTGTTTTCACCAGCAACAGATTCTTCACTTTCAGACAATCTCCCAGGGGATGGAAGACTTCCAGGTTTAGGTTTGAAACTTTGGATTCCATTGCCAGCATTCTTGGAGAGAAGGGGAGGATTATTTCCACAAGAACTTGATCTGGCACCAAATTCTGTAGGGGAGCATCCTTCAGATTGCATCTGTACTTCATCATGGTTTGATACGGATACGAGATTTGTCCTCCTTGTACGAGAAATCTTCTGCAGCCTCCATTGAGTTATTGGTGGAGAAGACGATCCTGCAGGCATTGCACGCTTGCGATTGCTAGCCCCGTTACCTGAAGGATTTTTGTTTAAACCTGGGGGTTGTTCCCAGCTTTCCAGAGTTCCAGACACAAGGGGAACATTAGAAGCTGAATTGATTGGAAATGTAGAGCCAGTTCGTGAAGCCCTTGACGCCTTCCCTTTTGTTACTGGAGTAGGACAGATCCCGTGATTGTCCTCAAGCGTACTCAACCTAAAAGCAAAATTCAATGGAAATTATAAGCTAAATGGAATTATTAATGCAGAAACATAAAGTAGTTAGCTATGGTGTCTTTCCAGACTCTTTAAGGATTACATATAGAAAAAGGTTAGACATACTTGATATTTCCTTTCCCTGGTACTCTCTCGTTATTTGGTGCAGCAGACATATCCCTTGAATGAACAGATTTTTCTTGTTCATTTTTGAATGTTGCACGAGCACTAGAACTAGCAGGGGATGACGTAGAATCCAATTTGCTAGTGGAACTGGCACCATTAGAAGCCCCAGATCTGTGAATAATTTTCAAGGATTCAAACAGCGTTTCTATTCTGTTTCCACATGTAATTAAAAACTAACTCTAAAATATTTCCTCATTTGTTACAATATATCAAGTGCAGTAGATTTTAGCAAAATAACATTCCATGTGATGTAAATTCAGTCTAGTTGAATCAATGAGAGACTAAATAAACTATAATAGAACATAATTTTCTGTCTAATCTCTAAACTATGTAAAGGACAGAACCAATCTTTTTCCTTTCTTCTCCTTCCCCCCCGCGAGAAATAGCGGTGTGCTTTGGTGAAAGTTTAGATCATTACCTGAAAACTAGCCATAGAGATAACTTAAAAAGAAGAGTGGATGATATGGACACATGAACTGCTTTTAGCTAAGAAACACGATTCTGAAAATCTCTGACGTGTGTCAGTCCACATCAAACAAATGAAAGATACATAAAAGGATCTCATCTTTTCCCCCTTCTTCTTCTGACACCATAAAATAAAAATCCTCATAGAAGCATCAAATTTTGAAGGATTATTCCACATACCAACAGCTAAGCAACTACTCAAAACCATGAATGTTGTATGAACCCAAGTACCTGAAACCATGAGTGGAATCAGAAGATTGCAGCCCCTGCTCATTGGCAAGCCTGTGATGTGTTGTTCGTTTCATTTCCACATCATTGCCAATAGGTCTCGGAAAAGCTGCACCAACGGATCGTTTTCTTTTCATTTTTATTTCCCAACCATCCCCGCACGCTGGTAATTTCCTTATCTTTTCCTCAACAATGTCAGAATCTACAATATTATCTTTGACCATATCCCGATCTTTTGACACCAGCAACTGTTGCCGTGGTAAACCATTATTGCGGCATTCTGTCTGATAGACAGGAAAGATATAAGAAAATTTTACAAATATTACATAATATAACATGAAAGGTCATTCCCAAAATAACAGCTATAAAAGAAGCACTCAGAAATATGGTCAGATGAGAACAAACAATGGTAAACCACTTCAATATGTCATGAAACCTCAATAGTAATTAGACCAATTAAATTTTTGTGGATTGTCCATAATTAGACCTATTAAATTTTTGTGGATTGTCCATCTAAGACTGCATTAAGTTTTCAAGTTCTTTAACCTGTGAGTATTCAAACTCTTTTACTGTCATGAATAATAACAACATTATAATCTGCATTACTTACTTTACAGATAAAGCCCCTGATAGCGAATTACTTCCCTTTCAAAATACAATTAGTTCAACCCAATCATATCCACATATTTCAGAGCACCCATATGTACTATACAAATCTCCACTAATCAATTTATTCAATTTCTATTTCTAATATAAAACAAATGATTTGCTAACAGAGGCAAAGGTGGCAAAAGAAAAAGAAGTAATAATCATCATGAACAGATTGAAAATAAGTGGCCCCTTTTTTTTCTTTTTTTTTTTTCTTTTTCTTTCCTTTTATTTAAAAACATTTAATTTACAAATTAGAAATGAGATTTATGAATAGGACTTCCTAAAGACCCAATAAACCAAATTCCAATTATCACAAACCCGAGTTTCTGCCACTGATGTGCGCATGCGCTTGTTCAAAACGACATTCTTAGGTCGATCCTCGAATTTCTGATTTCCATGGTCCAACGAGTTCCGGTGCCCCTGGTTCCCAGCCTTCAAGTTTGAACTACCTGATCTTTCATTTGCAGACAGTTCATTCCTCAGCAGCTTCTTAGAGTTCATGCCCTCACAATATTCGTTCAATTTATTCAAATGCTCATCGAGCTTCTTTGCTCTACCACTAGTCAAAAGAAACAACAGAAACAAATTTAGGAACAAAAGCCCGAAAAAAATAAGGATAAATCAATAAGAAAAAAAAGAAGAAGAAAACTTAAAAATGTCATTATATGCTGAAGGATCAAGAGCCAGATAGGTGATCATACCACAGATGCAAACAAAATTCCGAGTTAATTCGGTTACGCAGATAAATGAATAAGACATATTTAACCCTTTATTACAATCCAAAAAGATCTTCATTACCATTACAAGAAACAGAGAAACAAGCATTGATGATACTTCTATGGCACTGACTAGACAATTTAATGTCCAGCAGATCTCTCAAAGAACAAATTTAAGATGAATAAAAGGATTATGCTGATAAATGAATGAGACATATTTAACACTTTATTATAACCCAAAAAGATCTTCATTACCATGACAAGAAACAGAGAATCATGCATTGATGATAGCATTGACTAGCCAATTTAATGTCAGCAGATCTCTCAAAGAACAAATTTAAGATGAATAAAAGGTTTACCTGGCTTTGACGCACGTATTTGTAACACTTGCCTTCAGTCTCTTTAGTTCATCCACCGCCACAGGAGGTGAACTCTTCAGATTTGCGGCACTGAAAGAATTATCTTCTGGGCTGCTTCCAACAGAAAATCCCAAAACCCTCCTTACTTCACCAGACCGCGTATATTTTTTATCATCCATGACAATAGGATCCAGCATAAGACATTGAGACAATGCAGGTAATTCCCGTGCCAACATAGCACTCCCCCTAGAAGTAGCCTTTCCTGAACTAAACATCCTGCTTTCTGCACCCTCTTTGAAGCTTATGGACCTGTCTAATGTTGGACTTGAAAGATCGGAAGAGCACACGTCTGAACCACCTCTTTGCCCGGCCTGATAATTCCCTGCAAAACTAGCTTCAGGGCTAGCCGAAGTTGAATCAAATCTCAAGTTTCCAGCCATAATCAAAACTTAGGATCCAGAACTCATATCTATGGAGTCTTCTCCTCAACAATTTATGTCAGGAACAAATGTACTTCAACCACCAGAACTTTTATGGTACCTGATAAGAATAACGATCAAGAGCAAGTTGTAATGCAACATCACAGTACCTACTTTAAGCAATCACATTTTTTATTAATTAATAACCCCACCCCAGCTAATAGGTAAAGGTCGCTGAAAAATTGAATACCACATATAAATATTCAATTAGCATTTAGCAGTTAGTACTCCACTTGGTTAAAAATCTTTGCCTGCTAAAAACCCCGCATTTCGGTTTTTTTTTTTTTTCCAAAATCTATCTTATTTCCCTAGAAGTCTCCATGATCGGCAGCAAAAATTTTCCAGTAAAGTTCCGAAAGTCTTTACTTTTGAAAAAAATGTATCTAAAATCTAATTATTATACAAAAATTAAAATATATAAACGAAAAGTAAAGCCAGAATTATGCTACTGAGGCCCATAAGTAGACATTCAATGTTTAGACATCCTTTCAGTAAAATGTCTTTATTAAAAAAAAAAAAAAAGCGCCCAAACCGGGAGTATTGAATTCTATTAGGGTACACCAGCAAATAAAAACTGAAAACCCAGGATTTATATATATATATATATATATATATATCACAACGCCAGAAACAAATCATAGCTTCCGCGGCACTGAATTTATCAAGAAAAAATGGGAAAAGATAAAATTCAAGTATAAAATTACACATCAGCAACCGCCCAACCAAAGATAATACTTTAACCGGTAATTCTCCCGCACAAAAACCCTAATTCAAGCAATGTAAGAATCAGGGTTTTGTCCATGAATTATCTTTTCTTCAACAAAATCAACACCGAATGAACCAAATTTTAGCCAATTCTACTACAGTAGCTGTTAAAAGAACCAAGTATTTTACCTGCGATCGAGCAGGATCGAAGAGGGGAAATGAAAATGTGGAAAGGGGCGGGGGGGGGGGAGACGACGACGACGACGACGCACCACTACTGTAATAAAATAGTCAGCTGCCCTTTTTATTTTTTATTTACTCTAATTACTTTCGCCCTTCTTTATTTAAATAAAATAATAATATAATAATAATTAGTCTTTAAAAAAATGAAAAAGAAAAACTTTAAGCACAACAACAGATAGAATTTTCTTCTTTTTTTTTTTTAAGTCTGTTTATTTCATGACTTTGTCAAAATATAAAAGTTTATCTTAGTAACCAATAATCATATGCTCTTATAATCATTTTTTAGTATATTTATATAAAAAAAACTATGAATAAAAAATGTAGACAGTGAGGCATATATTAGTTGCGTAGTACCCGCTGTGAAGTTCAGTGTCTTAGTTATAAACCTTAGCCCGACATAACTAAATTATGCATACAAATGGTTTCTTTCCTGTTGCTAATATATGCTCTAGCATCTCACCGCATGATCCCCTGTAAAGTACACATTAATGCATTTTTCCTGCAGCAAAAGAAGATTATATTACCTACCCATGAAGTAAAGTGTAGGAAAAATAAATAGAATTTAGGATAGTACTTGTGATCTTGCACAATCAGGTCGATATATTCTGTGGTGTCTATTTGACACATTGAGTGATGATGGGCTTAGTGTGTCCAATGAGGGCTTGCCACAAAATCCACCATAGAAGAACTAACGTCGATGTGTGATTAAACTCTGTCACCAATGACAATGGCATCAATAATTTCTATGAAGTTCATGTGATATGCTTGATTTGTCCATCAATACTTGCTATAATAATTGTCTCATACGGTACAATTCGTGATGTAGGAGACACCCCTTTCTCATAATCTCCTACAGTACTTTTGGATATTGGATGGCCATATTGATACCTGCATCCTAACACTCTATGAATTGTGTAAAATGGCACCAACAATTTCATCCAAAATAAGAAGCTCTAAGCTCAGTGACTTTGATATCACCGTCCGTCGGAACTAAATATTTGCAAGCAATTCAAACTTTTACAATATAATTGGATGCAATTTGTTGAGATTCTTCAACAATAACGGGACTCCTGTTCTACCATTTTGCTACTCCGAAAAGCTCTAAATACTGACTCGAAAACTGAATGTAATGAATATTTGCTCAAAGAAAATGCATTTATACCGGGCAGTTAGTGCAATATTTAGATATGATAGTTGCTTTGTATATGGTAACTCCCTATTAATTCAATATGATCAAAAGTTCCTATAATGGTTGTCGTTTTATTAATGGTTTATTTTCTGTGTAAAAAGATTTAGGAATAACAACTCCTTATAAAAACTAGATAAAGACTAGATATAAAAATCGAAAATTTATGCTTACAAATCACATTCAAAAAGCAAATAGCATAGCAATTATATAGGTTGTCAAAGTGATGAAATCGTAAATTTAAATGTTAAGATCATTTATTATTTAATTTTTAGTCTAAAGATGAATATTAAGTAATTAGCACTTTTTTCTTTTTTCTTTTTTTTAATCTAGTAATTAGCAATTTTTAGCTTCGTTAACTTCACTTTGTTTAAAAATTTAAAAATATATATAAAAACAAAATGAAAGAAGTGAGTTGCAACATTGCCTTGAAATGAAGGCTCTAGCCTACTTGACATCAAATTAGAACATGATTAATATGGAGGATACAAACTAAATAATATATTGGTTTAGGGGTGGAAAATGTTATTTTGAAGGGGTTAAAAAGCCAAATAAGGGGCTAAATTTCATTCAATTTGTCTCACTCTCATTCTAATACAATAAAATACTGCCACGTATCCAATTCATATTCCCCCTCTACTTTTTCCCCTACACATTATTTGAAAATAGGTTTTTTCCTCTAGTTTTTCCCTTTCGCTTTTTTCCCTTGGCTATTTCCCCCAACATTAATCTTGCTCTAATAATAAGAGCTTGTTTGATTCTCATTATTCTCCCCATTTATAATTTTACACTGATTTGATATTTAATTTGACAATTGTTCAATTACAACAATATATTTTAAACATTTTTTACATTTCTAATACACATTCTCCATATCTCCTCATTATAATTTCCCTAAATTTAAACAAATAATGAGAATAAAACAAGCTCTAAACTGTAACTTTTATCATGAGCAAGCTAGCTCAAGCCTGCTCCCAATTATGCGGATTAGTCCGTGTTTTGACTCATCTAATATAAGCTCTGAGAATAAGATTAATGTTAGGAGGAAATACTAAAAGGGAAAAATTATGGGGGAAAGGCTATTCTCAAATAATGGGGGGGAGGATCTAGTGATTACAGTGTTTAAGGATTTTTATTTATTTTTTTTAAAAATTTCATTGCCTTTTTTCATTATACAATTGATATTTAATTATTTACAAAATATTGTTTTCTTTAATTTATTACATATATTTTTTAAGGAGAAAGTGAAGAGGAAAACGGCAAAAGAAGGAAAACAGGTTTTCCCGTATTCACCCATACTCTAATTGATTTTGTTCAATAAAAAAAAAACCCAAATTTAAGTTTTTTTCACCCAACATTAATCTTGCTTTGGATAGAGAGCTTTTTCCTATCTGAGCCAGAAGCCGACAAAGCCTAATGGCTCATTTCCCACTCCCTAGAAAATCCACGATGACCTTTGATGGCACAAACCTCTATTTATTTATTTCTAAAGTTGGTGTCTTTTTCACTTTAGATCAATCTATCTATATTTATAATCAAACAAAATCTTATAATCACCAACCATAAATGATGTTTTTCTATATGCACATCAAGAGCATATATTGCTATTCATTGAAATGCATTTAGAAAAAATCCAATCTTCACAAGTCATGCAAATCCTCTTGTTGGTATTAAGTAGTTTTATCTCAAGTCAACGTACAAGTTATTTCAAATAAGGGAATTATTATCGAATATAAGTCAAGTTATTTCTTTTTCTGTTAGCGACATAAGCTTTCTGATATGTGTTTTATTAGGGTATTTAATTTCTCCATACTCGGGTGTTATTATGTGTTTTGTTATGTCAAAAGATTTATTTATATTTAGTTTGTTTATTTGTGTAGGATCAAGGAAAATATCAAGAAAAGATGCAAGCTCGAGCGTGTTTTACAACAATTTTGGAGCTTGAGGGACCAAGGAGTTACACGACAAAACATAAAGGACCGAAGGAAGAAGGGAAAAAAATAAAAAAATAAAATAGATCGGAAGAGCGTCGAAAGATACTGTGCGGCCGCATAGATTACCCATGCGGCCGCACAGAAGCAATTCCCAGTAGCAAAAAACACAGGGCGGGTGCCCTACTGTTCGACGGCGCCCGCACTCACCTGTAAGCGAATTTCCTTCTGACTTGGACTCTATTTTTGGCCCAGACTTATGCACGGTTTTGAGGGGAGTTTTGGGGGGGGGGGGTTTTCAAGAGCTATTTAAGAGCAAGAGATGGGGGGAAAAACACACAAACATAGGAGAGAAAAATTGGAGAAACACAACACAAGAAGATGAAGACCGAAGAATCCAAAGTTGTGGTCGTTGGGAGCATACAAGGCTAAGGCCTCTTCTACCTAGTCCGGGGGATGTTGAAGTCTAAAGATTTATTTTTCTTTTAGCTCTTTTCTTAAACGTTCTTTCTAGTATTGTTAATTGATATTGTTGTGATATTCTATCATTCAAGTTTATAATGATTCGGTGATTTTCCTTCGAAAGGGCCCTTTGATTGATGCATTTATTTATATATTGCTAGAATTAGGTATTCAATACGTAAATGTTGTTTTCTCTGATTCGTTTGTAGCAACTAGCGATTTTTATTGTTAGGGATATCACAACCTAATATTACAAAGCGAGCTTGTGACTTTGGTGTGTTAGTCTAATCTATTTTTCTTGTTCTACACATTGGCTTTGCACTAAATTTGGAGAGCTCTTTCTAAGTTGTCCACGGCTAATAATCTAATTCAAGAGCTTGTTTGAATTAGTTACAATATAAGGAAAAATTTTAGTAATTAGAGCTTATCAATACCTAGGGTTAGTAATCTCAATTGCATATTAGAAGTACGTTTCAAGGCCTTAGGAATTACTTATTTGAACTCAACTGAACTAAGAATTAGGTGTTTTTCCTCATTAATTTTTCTACTTAATTTATTAATTGCATTATTATTTGTCATTTGATTTAGTTTTTATTAACAATTCAAGCTCAAAACCCCTCAATCTTTAGTTAACATTTAGTTGCTTGATTTATTTATTGTTCCCTGTGAATTCGACCCTTACTCCACTACTACAATTTTGTGTAAATCCGAGTAAGGAAATTAATTATTTTTTTGGCACATTTGACAAGTGACCACTTTCTCTGGTTTGTTGATAGAAGCAGAGAATAGAGAGGAAATCATGGGCGTCTGATATGCCAGAAGCTGTCCAAAGGTTAATCGTCTATTTTTTGCATATAACTGCATTGTCTTTTTTCGGGCTAAAGACTCGGACTTACAGTAATTTAAGAATATTGTGTGGACTTTTGCAAATAGATCTGGGCAGCGGATTAACTTTGAGAAATCTTTACTTATATTAAGTCTGAATGTGGATGCCAAGGAAAGGCATAAACTAGCCCAATGAGTAGGAGTCCAGATGGAATCAAAATGGGATATTTATTTGGGGTTTTCTCTAGCTTTGAGACCGGCAGAAAAAGCGAGATTTTACTGTCCTCCAAGATAAAATTTGGAAACGAATCAATGGATGGAAGAGTGGAATGTTCTCCATTGGAGGCAAAGTAGTGCTTATCAAAGCAATTTTGCAAGCTATTCCTACCTATTTGACGAGCATTTTTAAAATTCAAAATGGGGTGCTATCTTCTATCCAAACAATCGTAAGAAGATTTTGTGGGGAGAGAATCAACAAACTCATAAAGTTAACTAGATTCGTTGGCAGACTCTTTGCAAATGTAAGGAGGTTGGTGGTTTAGGCTTTAGAGAATTTAAAAACTTCAATCAAGCGATGGTGGAAAAAAGGCTTGGAAATTGCTCGAAGAACCGAAGTCACTGGTAGCACGTCTCATGAGAGGTAAATATTATAAAGGAAGGAACTTTATGCAAGTACAAATCAAAAATAGAGACTCCTTTGCACGGAGAAATATTCTTTGGGGGAAATAATGCTTGAGGATGGCCTCCAGTAGAAAGTTGGGAATGGAAAATCTATTCAAATTTTAGAAGACCCTTGGATTCCTTCAAGTCCTTCGTTCCGACCTTTGACTCCGTATCACTCACAAATTAAGTGGGTTTTGGATTTATTGCCTACTTTAGGAGAATGGAATATCCAACGAATCGAATAAGTGTTTTTACCTCTAGACACAGATTTCGTCATGGCGATCCCATCTGGTTTTTGCAACCATCAAGATAAACTTATTTGGCATTTTGACTCTAGTGGAAAGTATACTGTAAAATGTGGATATAAATGTTTAATGACGGCCCTTCCAGTAGTATCATCAAGTTGCTACCGCTTTTCTTCTTGGTGGAAGAAAATATACACCTCAAGACGCAGCCAAAATGTATACTTTTCTGATAGAAAGTCTTTTATGAGTGCTTGCCAACAAGATATAACATGAAGCAAAGAGTTATCGAGATCAGTGAAAATTGTCTACATTGTGGTTCATTGGAGACATCTATCATGTTCTTTTTGAGTGCCATTTTGAGAAGAAAGTTTCAAAGGTAATGGAGCTATGGTGTTTTATTAAAAGATATAGAGGATGGAGAAATATTAGGATGTGGTCTATGGGATTTCTACTTCTTGTCACGAAGATACAGTCATACTTGTCCTTTGCGTGGCAACACATATCTGGTTTGGACGCAACCACATGTTATATGGAGACAATAAACTTTAGCCAGAGATAGTGGCTAGTTGGGCTATTGCTTTGGCCTCAACAAAAGCAGACTCTAAGCATGCTTTTAATGGTTGTAACTCAAGGAAAAATTTGGAAAAATGGAAAACCCTGCCTCCTGGACATTTCAAACTTAATGTTGATGCTGGCGTTAGTGAAGAAATAAAATGTTTCTCAGCTGCGCCGTTATGACAGATGATGAGGGAAGACTTATGGATTATTTGCCAAAAATTTGGCTGGCTTACCCCGTGTCAAAGAGGCTGAAGGTATGGCCCTCTTGATGGGACTGAAATTTGCTAAGGAATGAAACTTTTCTATCGCTTAAGTTGAATCGGATAATCTTCGTATAGTCACTAGCCTCCAAGGCGATTCTAAATTTGCTTCACATGCTCCCATTTTGACTGAAATCTCAAAGCTGTTAAAAGAACTCGACTGTGGTACTTGCGTCTTTATTCCACGTGAGGGTAATTTGGTCGCCCACAAGGTCACATCTTTTGCTTTATCTTCTTTGTTTTGTAGTGAATGGATGTATTGTATTCCTTTGTATATTGGTTTGGTGTCTGACGAAATATATGAAATGAAAATGATTTTGATAACAATAATAATAATATAATAATAATAATAATAAAGGCTGGGCTATTTTCTCGATCCGTTCTTCCCTTATTTGGAGAAAAAATGGTAACGATGGGGGAATTGATATATATATATATATATATATATATATATATGTGTAATTAATCATTGTCTTCTGGTCTATGACGTTGGAGTAGTTTAGTCTATGGCGTATTAATTAATTGTCAAGTGTAATATTTAACAACTTGTTCTTGTAAGCTTTATGTATAAATAGATAGATTTATAGGCGAATATGTTGTGGAAATGTAAAAAAAAAGAAAAAAAAAAGAATTATCACCAGTAAGTGTGAAATTTTGTTATTTGTAGAAAACATGTAATTAGTCTTTATCTGATAAATTTATTTATTAATTTATGTAAAGTTCTCAAAAATAAGCTCTATCTTCGCCAAAACTGTTTAAGTAAGGTCATTTTAGATTTTTACTTACATATTAGGTAAATTGTGCAGTAAATTATAGATTAGTATTTCTGTTTTTTCCTCATTAATTAGGGATTGTTGTCTTTATCTGTTTTTATTTTCAATAATCTTTCTCAAAGGTTTTGCAAATCCTTTCCGATTTATTGTCTTTACTAATCGATGGTTACGACATGCTCCTTCAAATAATAGGAGTCTATGAATTTGGAGTAATTTTTTTATGCATTTTCAATAATTAATAATTAATTTAGTTTCAATAATTTATTCCTTTAAAAATTTGACTACCTGGATGTGATTAAAATATTAATTAATCGATGGAATGTCTATGACATAATTAATCGATTTAGAAATATAACTCCTTATATATTGAGGTCTATTCTAGTGTTTGTGTTTCATTAGAGCGTCTGTAATGGGATGTGTGGTGTATAGGTGATATGGAAGAGAGAGATAGATAGAAGATAATTATTTTAATTAAATAGGAATAGAAAGAGGAGTAGGAAAAAAAGGGGGAAAATGAAAAAAAAGAGAGAGATGGAAATAGATTAAAAAATAATGATAAAATAGTATTGGAGAAGATAGGGTAAAGGTACGTTTGTAGACCTTGCACGGGACACAATAAAGGAGAAGTAAGGAAAAAATAATATAAATAAAAAGTGATAAAAAGAAAAAATAAATTGGAAGAAAATATGGAGACATCTAAGACCTAATTTAAAATTTTATATGTATATCTCTCCTATAAGTGGATATCCTTAATGGACCTCCCCATTGAACTACTTAGCGTTATGAATAGTTTAGTATGTTTTACGTCATTGTTTCTAGGGCTACTAGTTGAAGCAATTTTGATCAATCACCCACCGTGGGCAGGGTTAACCCGCCCACTACTAACATGGTGGCTGAGTTGGACACGCTGACTGGGCACAAAAAAAAAGAATTTTCAATTCAAATCAGAGTGTTTTTCGATAGATCCTAATTTTCATAGCCCCAACCCACTCAACCTCCTCTCTCTCCCCCAGCCCCATATCCGGCTTTGAGACGTTTTCGCAGCTACCGGCTACCAACGACGGTGACCTGTTCTTCTGTTTGTGACCGATTTGTTTCCCTGAACCCCCGACGACATCGATTTTTTCTTGTTAATATGTCAATATTTTTCTTGGTAATATTTCAATATTATGTCTTGGTAATTGCTACTTATTTTTTTGAGAGTCATGTACAAAGCATGAATTTAGTGAATCCTGAATTGGTTGTTTTTGAACATTGAGAAAGCAACATCTATAGAAATGTTTTGAAAGTTCTAGGATATCCAGCTTAATCGGGAAATCCTATTTCTTTATCAAGGAAAAAATATATTCTCCTTATGATAGATCGGAAGGTTTGCTCATTCATTTTAATTTCACAACAGAGATGTGTGATGTAATTTTTTATTACTCTACATATAGTTGAGACATGGAATTATGTAGAAATTGCAATGTTTTGGCAAGAGTTAGTGGGGGCACAAATTAGGAAATAAACAAAGTTTATTTATATGTTTAGTTGTAGCATTAAATTTGTATTTTCCCTCAAGATTATTCAGTACAGATTTTGGTTATAACTATATTGATAAGTTTGTTAGGTGATAAATTACTTGTTGTAATCTTTTAGGAGTTTAACTTATCTCCATTTTCCCTTGTATAAATATGTGAATGGTGGATGAAAGAAGTTAAGCTTTTTTCTCAAATCTTGTTCTCTTTAGCACAGACTATTACAAACGTGATTGTGATCAAATTTCTTCATCACTAAGTTTATTCAGAGTAATTTATCGAAGCATAATTTGGATTTTATTTAACCGAAGGGCTCCACAATATAATAAAACAAGGGAGAATAAAAATAAAAATTATTGAACTAAATAATTCTTTTCTTAGAAATTTTGGCCTTTTGGGGAGATGAATTAAAAATAAATAGACGGCCCCAACTCTAATCTACATGTCGAGGTGCATGCTAGAAATTATATCATATCATATAATATATAATACAAAAGTTTTCAATTGGATTTGGATTCTCAACTGTAATTTCTAGCCCATAATTTTGCTCACATCATCATGATGTTGCATAATTTTTCAAAATTCATTCCATAATTCCTCCCCTTCTAAAATCACAAAATTTTATCTTTGTATAATTTTCAAATTTTCCTTTCTTAGAATCCTTGAATCTATGGAAACCAAACCCCAACAAATATTACTTTTCTATTATTATAATATATATTATCATTTATTATTATTTAGTGTCATAGATTGCATAAAAATCATAAAGTTAAATTAAATTTTCTTGAAATCGTGACAGTTTATGCAACACTTTTATGTATTGTACTGGTGTATAATTATATATAACTGTGTATCGTGACACGGTTGTTATAGGGCACGAGGCATTACATTTTAAGTATTATTCTTTACTGTTGTTCCAATTGGATAAACTTTTTTAAATTATTGTCTACAAAAATTTTACGTTGCTACTTGCCATGCATAAAACTCTAGATTTATAAATAAAAAAATATTTTTCTGTCAGAGAAATTATAACTCTGCCACTATTGATCCCCATGATCGGGTTTCTTAATGAAAGTCTTCTAAATATAAAACAATTTAGAGTTAGTGTAATTTTATCAATATATATGCTTTGACAATGTAAAGTTAACTCACTAACCTGGATAATACAAAAAAGTACTTCCTTCATTAAAACAAAATTTTTAAAAAAAAAATTGAAAAACTTATAAGCCTCATTTTCGAGTTTTAAAAATTAAACTCTTTTTATTTGGATATTCATCACGAGTTTTCAATAATTTTTATTAGTTTATTAGTTTTTTATATTCCTTTTTTTATTTTAGTTTGCTCATTTCTTTCTTTTTTGTCAGTATTTATAAATAATTATGAAGTTTTTATAATTTTTTATTATCCGTTATCGATGTAAATTTGACGGTGAGTAACTGCTCAATTTCTCATAGATTAGTATTTTTTTAAGAATTATTCTTTATGCTACTGAATTATTTGAAAATGAAGGCATTATAAACTAATCTGGTACTATCTCTATTTATTTATTTGTTATTTATCTTTGTTTGATTTTCAAATTTTTCTTTTCAGAGTTCTTAATAATAAGGAAATCAAAATTTATTTCAAAATAGCTTATATTATAAAATGGAAATTTAGATCATAATAACTTAAAGTAAATACTCTGATTTATTTATTTTTTGTATAATAAAAATTTATTTATCTGCATGACACCAACAGCTAAAGACATACATAATATAATTCTGTTATAGTAGTATATGACTAAATTTTATTTTCTTGAAATCTATGATCTAACTTGAAAATCTTTATGACTATTTTTTTAATCTTTGTTTCTACATCATTATGTTGCAACGGTTAGGTTGTAGAGAATATAAAAAAATTATTTTCTCAGTCTTTTTTCTTTATAGATATGAAGCTTTCAAACTGTCGACTGAATTCATGTTATTATTTTATTAGATTTAATTATTATATTGTCACTATTTATTATTTTTTGCAATTTATGTAATGAATTTTTTTTAGATCGGAAGAGATAAAATATTGAAAATTTATCTCGCCGTGCAACGTACCAGTTGAATAGTGATTTATCGATATTTTAATTTGACGAAAATAATAATGATTTTAAAGAAAATTTTGTGAATAGAGAGATATAAAATCCGTAAGAAGAAAAAAATTGCACAAAATAATTACTCCCTCCATTCTGATTATTTGATCTTATTAAAAGGAACTTTTTTAGGATCTCGCACATATATGGTCTCCATTTATATTAAAAGTATCAGATCTTTTGCATTTCTTTAAAAATATATCCCTATTTAATATTTTAATTATAACTATCAATTTTGAATTTTGCTCATAAAAAGGGTACGTTAGGAGGGTACTTTCTCATGAGTATGAAAATTTTTATCTGAACATGTATCCAATGAAGACGGGTATGTACATGCCCGATACATATTATTAGACCGTTAACTAATAATATGAAATAAGTTAGATGGTTTGAAAGTAAAATATAGTAAATCATTAGTCGAGTATATAAGAGAATAACTATTAATACAGTATCAAAATTATATATTTATTGCTTTTGTTATGCAAATTTAATAACACGTCTTTGTTTAATATTTTATAGGGCGGATTAAGATAAGTCGGGTCGTCAGGCAGGGTGGAACGCCACCATGACCTACGAAAGGACTCATAAATTTTAATCCCTTTCAATTAATGTTACGTGCAACGCATTATTAATTAATTAACGTAGAATAAATCAAAAAATTTATTCAGAATTTTAAAGTTCTCAACATTAACTAATATAATAACATGTTTCTTTCAATTCGATAGAAAAATCCTTTCAAAAAAATAATATAATAAAAAATAAAAATAAATTGTCACAAATTTATAGGTCGATCACTCAAATTGTCGTATCTAATCATTTTTACATATTTTTAGAATTAAATTCATTAAAAAAGAAAGAAAGAAAATGCTTGGTGGGTCACGGATCTATGGGGCAGGTCCAACTTGACCTGCGTCTGCCCTTGACCTACTGTGAGGTAGACAATATTGCCTCAAACTCGTTCTTTTACTCTAATTAGGCGTGGCAGATCAATCATGTTAGGGGCAGGTCCTTACAGGTTTATAGGTGGATGTTTTAAATTATCATCCCTAATTACTTGACTACTAATTATTCTAACTTTATATAGGTTGAACATATAAATTTACACGATGTGTTTGGATGAGGCCAGAATTATTTTTTTTAAAAAAAACAAATATTTCATTAACGGTATTAGCCCCCAAAACGAGGAGCCAGAAATAACGGTAAACAATCCACCCAGTAACAAGGAATTGGTGACAAAAGCGCATATTGCGCAAGAATATGAGCTAATCGATTCTCCTTTTGAGGAGTATATAGACAAAGACCACAGCCCACTTGGTTGGACAAAGAGCGAATGTGCTCGCATAGATATGCCAAAGCACCTTTAGCTTTCGTCTTGTGAAGTCCAAAAATCACTTGGTATTTTACTATAAATATCCTATAGTGAATTGTAATTCTCATATCAATTCGTAATTTTATACGATACAATTAGTATATTGTACTTTATTTATTATATGATGTACACTCATACGTCAATTTTGATATAAACATGCATTATAACTCAGCCCGTACAATGCACGGGTGAATTTTTTTTTTAGAATAGACTATTACGAACGTGATTGTGATCAAATTTCTTCATCATTGAGTTTATTTAGAGCAATTTATCAAAGCATAATTTGGATTTTATTTAACCAAACGGCTCCACAATATAATAAAACAAAGGAGAATAAAAATAAAAATTAGTGAACTAAATAAGTATTTTCTTAGAAATTTTGGCCTTTGAGGAGATGAATTAAAAATAAATAAACGGCCCCAACTCTAATATACCATGTCGAGGTGCATGTTAGAAATCATATCATATCATATCATATATAATATAATATGGTAATATATAATACAAGAGTTTTCAATTAGATTTAGATTTTCAATTGCAATTTTCTCACCCATAATATTATTGACATCATCATGATGTTGCACAATTTTTTAAAATTCATTCCATAATTCCTCCCCTTCTAAAATAACAAAATTTTATCTTTATATAATTTTTAAATTTTCCTTTCTTAGAATCCTTGAATCTATGGAAACCAAACTTCAAAAAATATCACTTTTCTATTATTACAATATATATTGTTATTTATTATTATTTAGCGTCGTAAATTGCATGAAAATCATAAAGTTGAATTAAATTTTCTTGAAATCGTGACAGTTTATGTAACACTTTTATATATTGTACGGGCGTAGTGATTATATATATGTGTATCGTGAAGCGGATGTTACAGGGCATATGGCATTACGTTTTAAGTATTATTCTTTACTGTTGTGTCAATTGAATAAACTTTTTTAAATTACTATCTACAAAAATTTTATGCTACTAATTGCCATGCATAAAACTCTAGATCCGTAAATAAAAAAATCCATTTGTCTGTTAGAGAAATTATAACTCAGCCACTATTGATCACCATGATCGGGTTTCTTAATGAAAGTCTTCGGAATATAGAACAATTTGGAGTTAGTGTAATTTTATCAATATACAAGTTTTATCACCGCAAAGTTAACTCACTAACCTAGACAATACAAAAAAAGAAACTCTTTCCTTAAAATGAAATTTAAAAAAAAAATTGAAAAACTTATAAGCATCATTTTCGAGTTTTAAAAATTAAAATTTTCTTATTTGGATATTCATCACGAGTTTTTAATAATTTATATTAGTTTATTAGTTTTTCATATTTTTTATTTTTAGTTTGCTCTTTCTTTCTTTTTTTTGTCAGCATTTATAAATAATTAAGAGTTTTTACAATTTTTTATTATCCGCTACTGTTGTAAATTTGAAAGCGAGTAACTGTTCAATTTCTTATGGATTAGTATTTTTTTAAGAATTATTCTTCCTGCTACTGAATTATTTGAAAATGCAGACATTATAAACTAAATGTCTGGTATTATATTTATTTATTTATTTAATTCTTTATTTATTATTTATCTTTGATTGATTTTCAAAATTTTCTTTTCAAAGTTCTTGATAATATGGAAATCAAAATTTATTTCAAAATAGCTTATATTATAAATGGAAACTTATATCATAATAATTTAGAGAAAATCAACTGATTTATTTTCTTTTTTTGTGCAATAAAAATCGATTTATCTGCATCGCACCAACAGTCAAAGACACACATAATATAATTTTATCATAATTTTTATATGACTAAATTTTATTTTCTTGAAATCTATGATCTAACTCGAAAATATTTGTGACTTTCTTTTTAATCTTTGTTTCTATATCATTATGTTGCAACGACTAGGTTGTAGAGGATGAAAAAAATTATTTTATTAGTATTTTTCTCTATAAATGCGAAGCTTTCAAAATATCGACTGAATTCATGTTGTTATTTCATTTGATTTAATTATTATATTGTGACTATTTATTGTTTTTTGCAATTTATGTAATGAATTTTTTTATATAAAATATTAAAAATTTATCTCACCGTGCAACGTACTGTTTGAATACTAATTTATCGATATTTTATTTTGATGAAGATAATAATAAATTTTAGAGAAAATTTTGTAAATAAAGAGATATGAAATCCACAAGAAGAAAAGGAACTGCATAAAATAATTACTCTCTCCATTCTGATTATCTGATCTTATTAAAAGGCACTTTTATAGGGTATCGCACATATATGGTCTCCATTTATATTAAAAGTCTAAGATCCCTTGCATTTTTTTAAAA
>CAVNYN010225503.1:0-12067 GCA_963692815.1 Nyctanthes arbor-tristis | reverse complement strand
CCAATCCACAACCCCCAAGTATTACAAGAAAAATACTCAAGCTCTACAGCACCTAAAATTTCTACTCTTTGAACAAACCTCAAAGAGTTACAAGAAAAACTCACAAGATGCTAAGCTCGCCAATTTTTCTCTCAAAGACTCAAGTCATTCTTGTACATAAAAGAAGAGGAAAACACATCTATTTATAGGCTTTGTTTACTTAGAAGATAAGATAATTCCTTCTAGGATTTGGATTCCTTTTCCTCCAAGAACTCTTCTTTTTTCCTTTTCCTTTTCCTTTTCAACTTTGGATTATTTTTGACAATAAATCCAACATAAAGAAGCTTCGAGGATACACAATGCTATTCAATCTGAAAACCATAAAGTATTCTGTTACAATTAGAGATGTTTACAGCACTCTATCTTCTAACTAATATAAAAAAATACCAATGACAACATGCCATGTGGCAGAGAACCAAAGCACAAGAATAACACTAAAATAATAACAAAAAACAGCATGCACTAAGTAATAGGAAATTATATATTCTTCAATTAGCAGTCAGATTTCATACGTAGAGTTCCTATCTGGCTCAATGATACACACATCGAGGTGTCGATAGAATTGTTTCTATAGAAAAAAGCGAGTATTGGAGGCGAAGCTTTGTAATGTGATTTTTGAACTTGATGCCAAGACTGTTGTGGATGTTGTATGCTCAAACTTGCTTGATCACTTAGCTTTTGGTTTGATCATTCAAGACTGTAGGAAGGAATTGCAACATGGAATTGCAACAAGGAACGGCTTACGCTATCCAATTCAATAAAAGGTTGGCTAATTACGTTACTCATAGTTTAGCAAAATTATCTTGTTTTCATTCTTTTTCTTTTGTATAGGAAGAGCCTCCACCATTTATAGGCAAATATTCATGGAAATAATGTGAATTCCTATTACAGAACTCTCGTAGCATAAAGATGTAACAAATGACTAGTGGTTTTAGGTATTTTATAATTGTAGTTTCAATATTATAGAGGCCGCGTTATTCCTATAGAAAAATTGCTATTTATAAAAGCTCTCTCTCGCGCTCCCAAAACAATAAAAGCTCTCTTGTTATCCGATATACGTAGTAAGAGCATTCCCAATGAAGGAAAAAACTCAAATTTATGTTTTTCTCCCACCAACCTATCCAATATTGGGGCTATAAACCCAAATTTAGGGGTAAAAAATCCCAAAGAAAGGGCGCCACTTTTTTATTTTTCCACTCTCATTTTTCTCCTTTACATTTTCCCCCTCCATTTTCCCCTTATGTTGGGACTGCTCTAATATGAAACTATATTTCCGCCCTTGTAGCTCTAAAGAATTGTCATACATAAAAATGTAGTGTAATGATGCCTTTTAAGCTTCGCGTCATAAAGACACTATTAAACAGGACGTGCGTGGTTTTAATGTGTATTCTACGCTTGTAAGCAATATGTAATCGTTTCTTTATCTTGTGGTTTAATTGGCCCTAGGAGCACGTGGCAAATGAGGTTTCCAAACTCACATTTCATATGTTTCTATAAAGAAAATTAAATATGGAGATTTTATTTAAGAGACTTGATATAAATAATGAGTACATGTAGGTGTTTATCTTATACAATTAGGAGAAGCAACTAATAGATATTTTAATGGTAATACTTTGTATTGAACAAAAGAAAACAAAAATAATTGGATGGACTATTCTTTCAACTGTAGACTTCAAAGTAGGTATACTAGAGAAATGAAGAGTTAACTATTGTGACATGAAAATAAAAATTTGTTTAGAAATTACCATATGCAATACATGAAGTTACACATATACCGAACATAGAGAAAAATTCAAATTCATAACAATTCTCAAATCAACAACCGAAACCACTAATTTTCTCAAATGAAATGCTTAATCAGTCGATTGAGATTCAACATGTCTTTCTCAACATGGATGATATCTGCAATTGTTATTTGCTATTCTCTCTAAGCCAATAAAAGTTTCTTTATCGTACCAAGCGAGAGTCACAACATAATTTGACACGTGTGAACCCCACATTCTTCTCCTATGCCCCAACCCAACCCCCACTTCCCCACAAAGGAAAAAGAAGAAAAAAAAAGAAGAAAATTAAATTCTGTGAGATTGGCAAGCAAATCAACAAAGTGAATGAAGAAAAAATTCCACGAGGTGATATTGACAGATCTACGCTAACTGGAATCGAAAACGGAGCGATCTCTAGTGAGTAAGTAGTACAGAAGTGAGGAAATGGAAGAAATTTTGGTAAAACGGTTGGAATCCGAGGTGGCGCGGCTGGAGGCGCTGTCGTTCCGTTCTGGTGGTGTGGTGGAGTTCGGTGAAGGTGATGCTGTAGCGATGGATCCTTCTGTTGTCGCATTTGGGGATTTAATGTCGGAATATGTTGGAAAGGTAAAAAGTGCTGCGGAGAAGATAGGAGGAAAGGTTTTGGATGTATCGAAGATTGTGGAGGAAGCGTTCTTTGTACAGAAGGAGCTCCTTATTAAGACTAAGGAAACTAAGGTTATTTTGAATTCTCAATTTTCTTCTTAAGTTGAATTTTAAGTTGTATTTTCTGCTACATAAGTGTTCGTTCAAGTTTAATTTACACTGTTCCTAATTTGGATTTTGCATATTTATCACTTATGGACTTCTGAGCAAATTATTTACCCGAGCATTTTTCAATTGATGATGATTTGGTTGAAACGCTTAGATGGTACCGGTTTTTTGGTTGGAGTTGTTGTATGATAAATGCTTCAATTTGCCGACATTTTGTTTAGAAATATGCTTTATTTATTATTTTTCTGAAAGAAACGACTGTGAAGGCATATGTATTTGCTCTATGAAAATTAATGTTATGCTGTCTGCTTTTTGAGATATTTAGTACAATATGGTGGGCATTTCTTTTCTGGGAAATGATATAGAATAAGACGTTTAGCGCTATAAATAGTATTAGACGCCCGTGTGGCGTGCATCTAGACATCCCACATCAATTGACAATCGGCCACATTGGTGCACAAGATTGATTTGGCGTCCTCAAATGCACACTATGCAGGTGTTGGCGCCAAATGTCTAATTTTATATCATTTCCCTTTCTTTCCTTCCTTTTCTAATCAAAAGATTTTACCTTGATACTAATGTAGGCTGGATGGTTTAAGTTGGAGTGAGATCACTGAAGTTTCACGTTCATTTCTAGTTGTGGTCCTCATTGCTAAGTGACAACCAGTCATGCGAGCTATCTTTTTCTCTCTAGCCCATTCTTGTTTTTATGAACTAAGCATAATTGTATTCTTGACTAGATAAGTAGAGGTGGACACTCGGTAGGCGTAAACTTATGTATCACATGGTATGGGTACATCAGTTGTTCTAATTTATTGAATTAACCCTTGTAATTGTCTCAGCTTCATCTTCCTAGTTGACACATTGATGCTTAATTTGGCTTTCTCTACTCTGCAGAAACCCGACATGGCAGGGCTAGTTGAATTTCTCAAACCTTTAAATGACGTGATATCAAAAGCTAATGCATTAACAGAAGGAAAGCGACCTGATTTTTTCTACCACTTGAAGACTGCTTCTGACAGTCTAAGTGCTCTCGCATGGATTGCATATACTGGAAAAGATTGCGGTGGGACAAAATTTCTGCATACCATATCTCATTTATGCTAGATGGAAGTGTAACATACTGTTTCATTGTAGGTATGAGCATGCCAATTGCACATGTGGAAGAGAGTTGGCAAATGGCTGAATTTTACAATAATAAGGTTTGGATTATGTTCTTTCCACGTTTTCCAACATCCTCCCACATTAAAAGGGAAAGCAGATAAAATTTCCATGGCCTCCGTCAACTGTTCAAACTTCCCTATGTTATTATTCACGAGCTCTTCCGATCTAGCTTGTTTTTTTCATAGTAATAATATTCTTCTTGTGCCTGGATATTTAGGAAGGAAAGGCATCTAGTAACTTGAAGTTTGGTAATATCAAATTGAAATAGAGGACAGTTACTAATTTGGTAGTCTTTTGGTAAAATCTTCAATCTGGTTGAATAATGGCTTTGGTGATTTATCTTGGAGCAACTGTTGGGTAGTAGGGTTTTGAAGAGCTAATATGATTTGGACCAAATTGATTGTGTGAAGTTCCCTTTTGTACTTTAGGGTGAGGGTGGTTCTTTGTTTAATTCACTAAGTGTAAATGCGATGTGGGTGTAGGATGTAGGATTTACCACTGGGAGTTAGGTCAAGTTGGTTATTCTTTTGCTTCGTTATAGACTATGTATCTTTTACTTCTTTATTACTAGACTGCACTTTTTCTTTCCTCTTGGTTCATTCACTAAAAATGGCCCAGTCAATTCTAATACTCTTATTTATATAACGCTTAGCCATACTTTGTATTGCCAATGCCAAGGAAGTGAAAATAGTCATCTATTATGAAATTTGACGTGAATTTTTCACATTCTTTTTTTCTTTTTAATTATTTTGAATTTTCATTCAAAATTTTCAATTTATCAAGACTTCACCTAGTCACATATTCCAAAATTCAGAAAATGGAGCTTGCTGTGTCCTTGATGTTCCTCACATTTCAGAAATAAATAAATTGAAAATATAGGACATGTAGCTTGTCTGACATGTCTCCAAATAGTCAGGTGATACATGAACATTGACATTCCACTAAAGCACATGATTTATGTAATCAAGATTAGTCTAGATTTCAAGATGTTCAGGGGCTTCCCTTTTCTTCACTTATTATTCAGTTGGAAAGATATCTTGTATTTTATATTTTCCTTGTGTTTCCGGATGTTATGTTTTCTTCCAACCAGCCCCATCACTCAGCCATGTGCAATTGCATGCTAGTATATTCCCTATTGATGATGCATTCTATTTCACAAGTTTATGTATCCCACATTTCCTTTATTTGTTGCAGCATCCATCATATTTGTATTATTGAAACAATTTCTTATGCTTTTACGGTCTGAAATTTTATATTTGCTATCTAGGTTCTTGTGGAGTATAAAAACAAAGATGCTAGACATGTCGAGTGGGCAAGGGCTTTAAAGGAGCTCTATATGCCCGGTTTGAGAGATTATATAAAGAGTCACTATCCATTGGGTCCTGTTTGGAGTGCCAGTGGGAAAACAAAAGCATCAGCTCCACCAACTGTTTCTAAGACAGGAGCTCCTGCACCTCCCCCTCCTCCACCTGCTACATTATTCAGCTCAGATACTCCTCAGCCTTCGTCATCACGTCCCAAAGAAGGGATGGCTGCTGTTTTTGGGGAAATCAGCTCTGGAAAGTCTGTAACTTCTGGTATATCCTTTTCCCTTCTTTGAGCTATCCCAGAATATATGGATTTTTGTTATATTTATTTCTTATTTCCTTCTAGGATTGAGGAAAGTCACTGATGATATGAAGTCAAAGAATCGTGCGGACAAGACTGGCGCTGTTACTGCTAGTGAGAAAGAAGGTCGCTCTGGTGCACCTTCATTTTCGAAAACAGGGCCCCCAAAATTGGAGCTTCAAATGGGTCGTAAGTGAGTAGAAGCCAGCCTTCGAAATAGGCACTTGCTATTAGGCCTGGAATCCATAATTTTGTTTTATAATGCTTGCAGATGGGTGGTTGAGAATCAAATTGGAAAGAGGAATTTAGTAATAGATGATTGTGATGCAAAACAGTCAGTGTATGTTTTTGGTTGCAAAAATTCTGTTCTACAGATTCAAGGTATATCTTTATGTTCTTTAGGTTCTTTCCTTCAAATTTAGAAGTTAAGCAGCAATCAGCAACTTGCATTATGCCGGTTACATGTAGTTATATTCTGAATATTGTGCAGGTAAGGTGAACAACATTACAGTAGACAAGTGCAACAAGATGGGCGTGGTGTTTATGGTCAGTGGGCAAACTGTTATTTTTCGGCATGCGGATCTTTTGAATTTTTTATTCGCTTGATAATATGTTTGCTAATGTACCATATATATATATATATATATATATTTTTTTTTTTTAATTTGTGACCAGGACGTTGTGGCAGCTTGTGAGATTGTAAATTGCAGTGGCGTTGAGGCGCAGTGTCAGGTTGTTTATCTTATTCACATGGTGCCTGGCTTATGTCTTTGTCCTTTTCTCCAATTGTGTTTTGAGAAGGGAAGGGGTAGCATAGCCACTACCCACTATGGACTAGGGAGAAGGGGAGGCAGTTCTACACGACGCTCTTCCGATCTGCTATGTTGTTATTTCCAAACTGAAAGAAATTATCTAGTAATTAGACTGAAGTATGATTGTTTAGTTTCATTATGGAAGTCACGTTTTTAAGATCTGTCTGGCACTTCAATTAGATGATTTTAGGGGTAATCAATTGATATATAATGCAACCGAGGGAAGAGATGGCTTGTCTAAGAGATTATAGGTGGGAACCCAAGTGAATGGTATGAGTGAAAACCCAATTAGAGTATAATTCTTTTTCTATGCATGTGGCCTTTTCAGGGTTCGGCTCCTACCATTGCGGTGGATAATACTGCAGGTTGCCAACTATACTTGAGCAAAGATTCTTTGGGAGCTTCTATAACTACAGCCAAGTCAAGCGAAGTCAATGTGTTGGTACCAGGTTCTGCGCCTGACAGTGACTGGGTATGTTTCAGTCCTATTTGTGATGATGCTTTGAATTCTCTATGCTACAAATCCAAATCTACATATCTGGTAATGTATTTCAAACTTTGACTAATATGTTATTTTTCCCTTGATTGTCAAATTTTTCTTAAAAATATAGGATACAATACGTATTGAATACTACCTCCATCCCACAAAGATATCCTTTTTTCTATTTGCACAGGGATTAAGAAAAGTTCATTTAATAGCATAGGAACAGTAAATTTAAGTTCATTTTCCTATTGTACCCTTTTATTTATTAATTATTCCACTTTAATAATTCTATTTGTTGATCACAATGCATATTAAATTGGGTTGTATAAGAGCATCTCCAATGCGTAGTCACCGTCATTGAAAAAATTTTGACATATGGCATTCAATAACAAGGGTGTCTATCCACATAAGATAAATGTCAAGTAGATATACAGTGACATTACAAATTCATCTCCAATGCATCATGTCTACACTTTAAGGCCCTATTTGATTCAATTTATGGTAGTTAATTTATAAAGAGAAATTATAAATAGGTGAAATTAATGGTATAAATTTAATAGAAATTTGAAATTTATGGTTATAAATGAGTAGTTGTCAAATCAGTAGTCAAATCAGTGGTAGGTGGGATTATAATGTGTTTTGATAAAGAGGATCAAACAAGGGCTAAAAGTCTTGCCAATATGGAATTTATTTTCCTTATATGAAAAATGAAATAAAAATTTGATCCCCAAATCCATCTTCCACAAATAAAGGAAGACTGGCCGGCCAAAGAAAACCAGAATTCCAGCATTTGAACGATACTAAAGCTTTTGGAAATTTAATGGGCAATGTTTTTGGGTAAAATATCTTACAAGAGACATAGAAGGATGACCGACCAACGGTGACCAAGATTAGCCGGCGACTCACTGCCTTTGATCTCCTCCGTTCTGCTTTTTTTCCTTCCCTTCTGATTTTGGTTTCACAAATACTCCATCTGAAGCTGATGAATTCTTGATTTTCATCATCTTCTTAAATCCATCTTCAAAAATAAATACCTTTCAATTGACAGAATTTTTCATAGAAAGTTACCCATCGTCTTTTGAAAAATTGATTGATATAAAGTGGTTCATCTTCTCAAATGAAACGAAAAAGAAATGGACCTAGATCGGTGCTCGGGGGTGGATCTTTGTTGAGGGAGAAGGGTTTTTGGGACAAGGAAGCAAAGAGAAGATTAATGGTGGTTGCCGGTGGTCTGGAGAAAGGAGAGGACGCATTAATGGCTTTGTTTTGCTGATTCAGCATGTAATACAGGCTGTGATTAGGTGACACTGGCTTTTGACACTTTTAGCATTAATTATGTACATGTCAGTGTATTACATTGAGCCAAGACATGGTGCATTGGAAATCTATTTTTACATGACACTGTGAACTTTCCTAGGTAGCAAAGACTTTTAGTATACATTACAGTGACATTGGAGATGCTCTAAGAAAACTAATATTTCAACTACATTTATAATAGGAAAGAGGTCTATATTTTGAGACAGACAAAAAAGGAATACTTGACTATCTTTATGGGCCAGAAGTAGTATTTTATAACATATTACAGGATGAGATCCTTAAAAGTGACACACTTGTGACACCGAACTTATTTTAAGTAGACATGCTTCAAGTGTGTGCATTTTTTCTTTTCTTTTTTGGCAGTCGGAGCATGCTTTACCACAACAATATGCACATGTATACAAGGATGGCCATTTTATAACTACACCGGTCTCCCACTCTGGGGGGTAACTGGAAGAGGGAATCCTGTAATTATCACGTTCACCCTTGCTGGTTTGTTGCTTCTTTTGTTTCCATTTTCAAAAGATTTCAGGGTGGCTTTTCAATTTTTCCTTTCTCGTAATTCATTGAGAATTTGCAATGACATTTTGGGTTTCCTCCTCTTTCTTTTCTTTTTAAAATATATAGAACTGTTGTATATTGGTACTGTTTTTTGAAATTTCATCACGTTTTGTTGTTAGCTTGATTTTTTCTACCTTGAATTTCTTTTCTACGGGTAATAGTACTGATCCTCAGGTCCTTGTCTGAATACTTACAGTGAAGTCCAATTTTCTTGGAATTTTACTTTGCACGCTTTAGTTCAGAGAAATATAGCCGTATTTTGTGTTCATAATAGGGGATGAAATGGAAATATAACAAAAGCTGATTGTTTCTAGGTTACAAGTATTGTGAAACTACACTCTCTACTTTCTGTGCACATTCAACCATAGGTAGGTATTGAGGATCTATTTTCATATTTGATTGGGGATTATAATGGGTGAATTTGCTGTTATTCTTAGGCCTATTTAGTGTAGCTTTTTTGACGAGTGATCGCTTGAAAAATAAATTTTGGGGGAGAGCGCTTGATGAAGCACTAGGAAAAGACTATTGGGAAAAATATACATATAACTTCTAATAGAAGTTGTGTTGAAGATGAAGTTTTAACTTAATTGTTTGGCAAAAGTGATAGTGGAAATAGGCTTAATATGCCTTTGCCAGATTGATTTTTGTTGGAAACGCCAATATTGGAAAACAAGAATATTGAGACTGCCAACGCTACGTGACAACAAGAACCCGCCTGTGTGTTAGGTGGGTCCGCCATTGGTGCGAGTCATTAGCAATTTTATATGTTAAGTGGCAGGTAAGAGCAGCATGGTTGGTGCTAGGAAATTTTAGTCACTCGACGTCTTTGTGTTGTAACGGAACTACACGGTGAAGTGGCATGTCGTTAGCGCACAAATACCTTTGAATCACGTTAGCAGCTGGTGACATGTCGTATTATCTTGGCGCTCGAAAATTTATATGATTGATGCTTGGAATTAGCATACACGAGGTTCGGTTAACCTTTATTATTACACAGAAGCTTCGGGGGTTTTATGAAGAAAAGATTCTCGTATTCCAAAAAAAGAGTACAATGTTGTTCACCCCTTTTAATAATGATATGTTTATTCTTCGATAAAGAGGGGGTGTTTTAAGTGGATTTTCTATAGAAACAGATCGGGCTCCGAGTTAAGAGCCCGACCACCAATTATAAGGGGCCACATTATCTGTGTCAGATGACGTCGCCCCCTATAATTGGGGTTGGGCTCTAAACTTGGAGTCTGATCTGTTTCTATAGTCGGACCGGTGTTTTAAGGGGGAGAGATAAACGATTAATCGGGTAGAAAGAGGGGGTTAAAGTAATACTTATGCGGGGGTGGGGGGATTTTGGATTACTGCCTCGATAATTGATTAACTTAATTTCTCATTTTTTGCAAATGAGTTATTTAAAACATGATGAAAGAATAAGGGAGCTTATATTACAAATGGAGAAATGTTGTCATTTTTCATGAAAGCCACAAAGGAGAGGTATAATAAATTTTGGACCCGGAATTTTTAGTTTTCTCAAATTTTTTTTTTTTTTAAATTTTTCATACAAGCAATTCAAGTACCCAACAATTAAGAAAACTTAATTAGTAAATTTGAAACAAAAATGATATACGGTTAGAAATGTAGAGATTTCTATAGGTTCATTTAAATCGCTTGTATCGTTGCGGTAAGATTCTAAAATTTTAAGATTCTACAAAGGTAAGATCCAAATCTGGATTTTAACAACCATATATGCTTAATATTTTCTTACAAAAATTAAACCTACCTAGATAATATCATTCCTTGTGTAGTCACAGCCATCAAGGCATGCAAGAAGTTCATCTCTTCTTCTTCTACACATTATTAGCTACATATTAAGAAATCCACTCTCTGAGCTTTTCAGTTACTAAGGTATTTGCAACCATCATAACTAGGATCAGTACTGATGAGCATGGCAGTGTTGGAGAAGTCACAGTACTTCCATGGATTCCTCCCATTCATTTGATAGTAAAGATTCATCAAGTAAGCAGCATGTGATCGTACATTATCTGGTTGAAAGCAGGCGCCTCCCGACTTTGTTGGACTGCAATCAATCCCCTGGCTACATACATAGTCAATATTTCTGTGCAGTTTAACGTCAGGAATGTCAGGCTTGGGCACACCAAGTTCCACCTCCAGCTTTCGGCGTTGAGGGATTTGAAGCAGTCGCCTAGGATGAGAATTTAAATTAAGATGTCAAAAATTTTACGCATTGGAGATGGATGGATGGATAGTTATTTGCTTACCTCTCCATTCTTGTTGAGTTGTTGTTGAGGCCGAAAGATCTCTCAGAGGCAGGCCCAGATTTCTTATTCTCGTCGTAAAGGGAAAAGATACAAGTGTCAGTAATCTTTCCAGGCGTTAATTAGTGGGGTGCCAGCGTTCGAACTGAGGTGTTTTATCAAGGTTCCAACATGGGCTTTAGGTACTTGAGGCCATTTCCTGGGTCGGGACGATTTCCTCGGAAAAGGCAGTATGCTAAGGTATCCTGTGTTAGATTGTCTCCGTATGCAAAGAAAGGGTATGGATTGACCATGAAAGGTGAATTTGCTGAACTCAGGAACTGAACCGCCGCCTTCATTGTTTCTGCTTGTCTCTGATCGAAAGCTCCAGCTGAAGGCGGATACGACTTGCCCAACACTGACATTGCATCCACAGTCGACACCTTTACTTTGCCACCCAATGAAGCTGCAAGACACGCATATATAATTTATCTTGAATTTGAATTTTTCTCTTGAATCCACAAAACTGAAAGGATCTTACCGGAATATCCCCATTTCCAACTGTGATTGCGATCCCAATATTCGTATTTGCTAGGGCTTTAATTACTGCTGGATCGGCACCGAAGAGTCTTACCTTCTTGAACCCTGAAGGCTTCGAAAGTTTCACCGTTGCCTCAAGTGAAGGAAGGCTGTCACCATTTTGCCCAAAATTCACCTCCAAAAATGATTGTGAATCTGTTCAATATGAAAAGAGTACCTATGTCTATATAAGATTTTTAATTAAAAGCCTTTCTTCTTTGAATTCCAGTTTGATCCAATCACAATAGCACATAACCACTTATTTAATTTCTTGAAATGATAAAACATATGGGCGAATTAAAGGCCCTTTTAGCACGCTGTGGTCTGATTTATCCATACTGTCATACATGAAAATTAATACAATGAAAAAAGAGAGGCGTTATTTTAGTAAGCTAATAATGGGTTAATTACACATAACTGTCTCTAACCTTTCAAGTATTTATAGATCACGTCCCAATCTTTAATTTTCCTTCTGTGGATCCTTAGCCTTTAATGAAATTCCCAGTTTAGTCCCTCTTGACGGAAAGCGTCTAATTCGTCCGTTAAGTCAAAGACATTTTTGGTAAAATATCAAAAATAAATACTTTAATTTAAACAAAAAGAAAAAAGAAAAATGAGGGGAGGGGGAGGCGGCCAGAAATGGCTAGTAGTGCTTGCTGCCATTTCTGACAGCCTCTTTTTTTTTTTTGGGGGGGTCCCTCTCGTGCTGCCAAGGGCAGCCTCTTTTGGTGGGGGAGGGGG
>CAVNYN010225499.1:0-60498 GCA_963692815.1 Nyctanthes arbor-tristis | reverse complement strand
AAAAAAAAAAAAAAAAAAAAAAAAAAAAAAAAAAAAAAACTTTTATAAGATAAACTTAGCTGATGTTTCACCAGTAACATGCATCCATCATTCTAAAGAAGAAAGATTAATCACATGAAAAAGCATGCAAAACACATCGTGAAGGTAAAATGAACGCTACAAAGAATGTGGACATCTCTCCTACAAAATCAAATATAAGAAGATTACATGACAGCCAAAAAAAAAAAATACTAGAAGATTAGAATGCAATGGATGCACACAGAAGTGCGAAGCAACAGTGAGAATTTTCTGTACAGATGAGCAATGGATCAAATAAGTATAAAACAAGCCGCCCCTGTGCATTAGATCAGACTTATGCATGCCATCAAGAAAGGGCAACATAAAATTTCACTGACCTGCTTAAAGTTTGGTGCAAGACCCAAATGATATAACAAAAGCATAGCATCTAGGAGCTCTTCTTCTCTCAAAGTAGCAGAAGACAAATTGTTCTCCCTAAGTAATATCCTCACCTGCTGCATAGGCCGGAAACCAAACTCAGAATCAGAGTGGTCACTTGTACTCGGTTTATCAGCAATCTCATCATTTAGACTCCCACTACTACATTCAGCTGCAACATGAGCAGATCTCTCTGGAATAGAACTGCAACTTCCCTGAGAACCTTTCAAAGAATATCTTGCGTAATTCTTGGAAATTTTTGAAAAATCAACATCATAACTAGAACAACAACAAGGTTTATGCCTACTCAAATGCGTTACCCTGCTAGTTTCATCATCCATGCACCCTTCCTCCCACCGAACAATTTCTTCTTCCTGTTGATCCTCTATAGGATGCAACTTCAATAGATGGCTATAAGATCCTCCAAGTCTGGAAATATCAACTCGATGAGGATCTTTCTTCAAGAACAAGCCAGCGGGAAAGCTTTGCTGGCCACCCCTGTGGAGAAAACCAACATCAGCTCCAGAATTTTTTCCAAAGCCCTTGATCCAGTCATTGATGTTCCCAACAGCAAATCCTTCTGACAAGAAATGGAGAATAATACTAAACAAAGAAACAAGGACAGCGTTGTTTGAAACTCCAGGAGGGGGCATATTACGGTCTGCACCTCTGCTCTTCAGTAAAACATTCCGTAAAAATGTCCTAAATACAGAACCAGGCAACTGAGAAGGTGTGACAGGTGGTATGAATTGCATGACTAGTCGACAAAGATCTCTTTGCTTCTCTTCTATCTGGAGATGGGTCATAAAGTTTGTCATGGATGTGGTCAAAAACAGAAGACCAAGAGAAACATCATAGAATCAGATTGTTCAAACAAAAATATTTCAAGTTGGAAAGTATAATAGTAAGACAGGATATAAAAATGTCAACCAGATGGAGAAATGCAACTTGTCAAAGAAAGGAAAGATAACCAATGGGAATCTAAAGAGGTAAAAGCTACTAATGCACAAAACAACATATCTGACAAGCTTTAAGCTAATGTTAGACCTTTTCTTTCTTTAACATACAAGTATAATAATCAATCAAACAAAGTGGCTGTTTGATTCTCATTATTGACAAGATCGGAAGATGAGAAATTACAATGAGGTGATATGAGTAGCTTATATTTAATAGAAGTTTGAAATTTGTCATTATAAATGAGCAGTTGTCAAATCAATGGTAGATGAAATTATAAAGAGAACTGATAAAGAGAATCAAACAAGCTATAACTTTAGATAGCATCACGCCTGAGACACCATTGCCTACACTCTTTCCCTACACGACCTCTTAGAAAGTTAACGACAGCCATCATGAACCTTTGGGCATCATATAATCAATTGTCTACCATATTTAGATAGCCCACTCTTACTTGAAAATTAAGTTATAGAATGGAAAGTTGAAGGCAAAAGAAAGAAATTCTCTATGTTACAAACTAATCATTATGGGTAGAAAATATAGTAAAACCATGTTTCTTTTACAATGCCTAAGATATAGAGCTTGTTTTCTACAACTTTACGAAAACCAAAAAATTTATCAAATCAATATCAACCAAATATTTTCCACAAGAAAACAAAATTTCACGCTTCCCCATAATTTTTCTTTACATCCCCACCACACATGCTCTCTCCAATTGTATTTTTATCTCATCACCCATCATTTCCTTCTTTCCCTGTCGAAATTATTTCCAAGTGATAATAGTATGCAAGACAATGAAATTCTAAGTTCTCTTTTATAGAGAACGTTATGGCTTAGTTTGGTATTATTGTACAATCAACGCTAGGCTTAGTTGCAATGAAAAAACTCAGAAATAGTTAAGTGTTCAATTAACTCTTATTTCAGAAATTGTTTTTGTTCTGAATCATCTATTGAGCACTTGAATAAGGAGATGTACTATATTATTGATTGCGTAACATTACTAGAATGGACATCAATAATAATAATCTCCATTTTATGTTTATAATTGGTCATGCAGTGAAATTTAATTTAATTTAATTTAATTTAATTTAATTTTACTTCTATGACGACAATAAACACTTAGAGATTTTAAATTCAACAAAAATGCAATACTGTACTAGTGTAACATGGGGCTCATGAATCAGAGATAACTACTTCAATCAATGAAGGAGCAAAAATTTTCACTTGCAAATAACAAAAGCAGCCCTTAATCTTTCCAAAATCACAACCTTGCCCCCTAGAAAGATTTGTCTGCCGTTGCATTTGCATTCCACACAGTAGGTCAGGTTTGGAACAAGTCATGTTAAAATCCCAGCATTAAATGATTGCTGGTCGTGCAGTCACATATGACAGGTAAAAAATGTTTAGTTTCCTTATTCGAGGAATATATTCGGCACAGCTACTTGAAAAGGTAAAACGGGTTTATTTTCGCTAGAAATTCCTAACTTATTCTTAGTCTATATTCACCATATTTAGTTTAAAAATAAAATAATTTAATTAAAACTTTATAAAATCAGAGAATAAATGCAGTCTATACAGTATTTAATAAGAAAAAGAAAATTAAATGGACCTAAAACACCAACAACCCTAATACAAAAAATTACATTAGTTTCACATGGCAAAAAAAAAAATTGATGTTGTAATGTAAGGTAGTTGGTTAAGCAAAAAGCAAAATCTCAAAAGCTACCCTCTGTTGATGTGGCACAAAATCCTCCTTCATCAAATGTACCAAAAAAAAAGAAAGTTGCTGTATTTGTTTGCCAAGGCACTAAAAGTAAATCTGAAACAGGACACAGCTAAGGGAACTTCAAATAATAGCACATACTTGAAATAATAAAATTTTAAATGAACAAACATATAAAGAAAGGCCTGTAAGCTTCGTATTTGCTTGAAAGCACAAAAAGTCAAACCAGATTTATCCACATATTCACAGGTTCCATGAATACCATCGACTTCTCTACCATTAATCTCCAATCATTTCTATTCTTTTTTTAAAAGGGGGAAAATAGAAAAAGAAACCTGTTCTAAGGGTTTCAACACTTCACATATCAAATCATACTAGCACAACAAAGGCACCAGAAAAGTAGGTTTATCCACTGTAATGTTCATCACTCACAGGCACTCTGATTCTTCTTATTCAGTGACCCAAGACACGGCACCATTAATTGCAATTAACATTTTTCAGCTCTTCAAAAACAAAAGTGCTGAAAACTAAGGCTTTAAATATATTTTGCCGTCTACTGCAACATTTTGTAGATCGGAAGACATGTACTTGCACCATGTCAACATATTATTTACGGCAACTAATGAGCACACTGCATGTAGAAATCATTAGATGCGACAACAATTAATTTACAATAATACACATCACACAAACTCCAGTAGAAAATGAGTAGCAGACACAAAAATTCACATTTTTTATTATGCTAAAGTAGCATGCACTGTAAATAATCCTGAAATACTTTAACATAGGCTCTGCAAAATATGGAAGACTGAGACCCTAATTTTAGAACTTCCATATAGTCGAAATCAACATAACCTAGAGGATGTTAAAACATGCTTTTTGCATGAATTTTGCTGGCTTAGTAGGCTTTTACTACTGTCAACCTAAAATTCACCCAGCTAAAGACAGGGTAAAAATACCAACCCCCACTTTCTCCCTGTAGTCCTCTTGATTTCTTTTCAGTTTTCTGACTTAGTGACTTACTATTATTATCACAATTCAGACATTGAAGGCATAGCAGACAGACTGTCCAAATGTCAAACAAAACATATATGCAATATTTGTGCAAGTATAGCCAAGAGTAAAAGTCAATGCACGACAAACCTTATCAACTGCTTCAGATAAAGCTCTTGTTGTTAGGACCATGCTATTCTCATTGAAGATGTCCTCATATGAACCAGGCCACCAAACGGAAGGAATCAAACATTGAAGATCCTGCTTGTTTGGGGTTTTCCGCGAGAGAAACCCTTCCAACGATAATTCAAAATCAGGAGACTTCCACCAGAGTGTCATCAATTCTTCTCGCCTTAGAATGTGGCATGCTAGAGCAAGATAACTATATGGACCAGAATACGGACACTCTGTAAGGATCAAGGATGCCGTTTTACACGCCGCTGAGAGTGCATCGATAGCATACTCAAACAATGCTGTTGACTCTTCAAATTCAAGAAATGAATCAAGCACTCTATCCATACTCTCGTAGTCATGTGGTGGATGGATTCTGAAGGTTTCCATTAAGAATGATAAAAAGGGACCCCTTCCTATATAATCTGCACTCCCAGCTTCAGCTGGCAGAATAGAGAATAACTCTTCACAAATAGCATGAAAGACAGGATGAGACAGTTCATCAAATGAGGCAAACCGCTTCAGTCTTCTGAGCTTCTCAACAGTGTCAAATTCTGCTCTCTTGACTCGCTGCATTTCTAACAGCCTTGAAAGGATATTAAATAGGTTGGTTGCAAGAGAACTTGACAAAGGAGGCGCCTGAATGGGAAGAAATCCTTCAACTGGATATTTAAATGGACGGGCACCAAAATTTAACTCACAGCGTTCACCTTGAGAAAGGGAAATTGCAGGATAATAGCCCAGTCCAGGCACCATCTTCCGAATCCCACCAAATGCCACCCCAAGAGAGATACCATTTCTATAAAACAATATCTCATCGGAATCCAGGTCTATGCAACATCCAATCACATCGCCAACAACCCAAGATTGGCCATAGGGCACGGCTTCCTTGTTCCATTTACTAACTCTTTTCCCATCATATGCATAAGAATCATCTGCATCACCTACACCCCTATGCTCAGTGAAGGGACAAGCAACAGTAGCCCAACCCAGTTGTTGCACATCACAAGTTTCAAGAGTCACTTCATACATCCATTTCCCTTTCCATACGCATGTGTTGGCTCTTGCACTACTGAAGAGGGCATGACTTTCCACAAGCAATGGCGATTTGACAACTCGAATATCGCCACATATGCTTGATTCATCCAGCTGAACAACCTGGTGCTTTGAACTGTCACCATTTGTAGATACCCCGTCTCTGTTTTTAGAAATAGGGGTCTTCAAGTTAGGATTGCGCTCATAGAATTCATTTCTTATTATGGAACGAACAACGTTAGTGTCAACTGGGCATGTCAAGCGACTAACTATTTTGCTCGGGAGATTAAATATGTGCTCAAGAGTTCGCTCCACAGACTGATCTCCAAAATCATCACAATATGATATGAGGTGGGAGTTCCCAGAACCCTCCCTTTTCTCCTCTCCTTTCAGTAGCACAGCCAAACCAGAAGAAAGCCCACCACGTCGCATGCCATTCTCACCCATTGCAGATTAAGACAAGCTATCCCAACTAAGTCACTAGAAGTAGTTACTTTTAAAAATAAACTGTAATTCAAAACCCTTAACAATCAATTGTCCTGAGTAACCTGAAAAAACAAAAGAATTCCAGGAATGTCACCCTATACAAAGTACTGATTGCACCAACGAAGATATCATTTCAAGATTTCAACTTTAGTGCTCATTGATACAAGAATAACACGAGACTGAAAGACAATAGAAATAATTTAAAATTTTTCCTCCTTAACCCAGTTACTTTGGCATCGAAGCTTCTATCTACACAAGCAACCCGGAACAAAGTCATAAAAAATTCAGTAGTTTCAGAATCACTACTCATAAAAAATTCAGTAGTTTCAGAATCACTACTCATATTACAAAATCATTTTACAAAAGTACCTGTTCCAGTATTTTAGTTTTCATTCGCCTGTCGTATACCATATTCTGAGCTTCCCACTTCCCGTTCCAATTAAACAAAAGAAAGTTTAATAATCCAAAAACGAAAGATAACAATTAAATTCCAGATTCAAATTTAACTAGAAAGCCAATCATTGGTCATTTAACGTCCTAAGACAAGTAAATTACAATCAACATCAAGTCAAATACTTTCATTAAACATCCTGCCCTCTTCCCTCCCAACCCCACACTCATGATGTTAATAAGCTAGTTCAGAAGCACTTACTGGTGAATAAGCAGTCAATGAATACAGAAGAAGAGGCATATCAGGAGGAAAAACAATAATTCATCCATGAAACAGTAAAGGCGGCTCAGGAATACTAGGGTTCTTCACAGACACCATAATTATTATTTTCAACAGATAGAAAGAGACAGAAAATATTTGTATAATTTCTCTGGAGAGAGAGGGGAAATGTTTGGATGTGGTGTTTAGATTACTGATTTGGTGTTTTCTCGCAAGAACTTTGGAGGCGAAATCACTAAAAGAGGAATAGGGAACGAAAATGAACGCCCTTCACGGGGGTCAAGCGGGTCCCTTAGATTTTCTCCCCTCCAGTTTTTTCGATGATTCTATCCAATTACAACCATTTTGATATTTTGACCTCGATAATGGACTCTGAAAATTAAAATTGTAAATAGTTAAAATGTCAGATTTGTTATTATTATATGAATTAATTAATGCCGTTTTACGTCCGTATCATTAAAAAGGATGTCAATTAAAAAAATTAGTTACATAAACAAACTATAAATACATGCATAAACTTTTTTTTCTTAACCATTTTGTTACTATCTTTTATCTAGATAGATTTATTCTTTTATTAAACGATTTATAAAGAAAAATCAGAGTAATGCATGAGGAAAAAATAATTTTTTTACTTAACCTAGAGCACGTTAAATGTAATGTTTTGAGTTTTTCCACTCCACAATCCAAATAATGTTTAAGGAAAAAAGGAGGGATAAGGATATATTGATGAGGAATTGAATAAGTGAGAGGCTAAATTTAGCCCCTCATTTACTATTTCCCACCGACTACTTTTCACTCACAAATCCAGTGCAAACCAATTAAATTTTGACAAACTGAGTTTAAATATTTTTTCCTCAGTTTTCCTTTACATATTATTTGAAAATATTTTTTTCCCTTTACTCTTACTCTTATACTCAAAAATTCAATTCAAACCAGAAAAACAACGAGATTATTTTGAAATATAAATATTCTAATATTTTCAATTTGTAAGATTATTAGTTTATTACTATGGCTATTTTGTTTGTGTGTGTGGGGGGGGGAGTAAGAATTGATGATTTTGATATGCAGTTCAAATTTAAGGGACAAGAAATTCGTATCTGATTATAACATGTTTCACATGTTGCTTAATTTTTCTGTGATGATACTTAATTATGATAATGATGATTTGACAAGTGTTTTGATTTAAGACATAATATAAGGGTAGATCCAACTATACTGTAATTAATGAAGAAGAGAATTGTAGAGAAGTGGATGAGAAGCAACAAGAGAGGTTGTGTGGAGGGAAAGGCAGGGCGGCTTTTGGTTAAGCGGGCGATGGCTGACGGACATGTGTCGGTTAAACGATTGTCAGCGAACTGTGCAACAGACGGGTCAATACGATTTCATATTTTTCATGTTAGGATAAGAAGATTATTAATTGGAAATTTTTTTTTTTTTTTTGGAAAGGACTTGGAATTTTTTTTTTTGAATCAATTAAAATTGGAATTTGGAATAGTGTTTTTTATTTTTTTTTACTCTGCTAAAAAATTAAAAATGAAAAAGAATTGGGACAATTTTGAATCTTTTTTTAATTAATAAATTACTTTTTTATTTTAATAGATTCAGGATTTTTATCATTTATCTTTTTAAATATGTTTGTATAATTCATCTTGGGGCAAAAAAAGAGAAAATTCTATTCGTAAAAACCTTTTTACAAAATGTTTTACAAAAAGGGTGATTTGACCATATTATTTATGCATATTTTGGGAGTGAGATTGTGAAATTAATCTATTTTTGTAAAAGATATTTTACAAACAGTAAGACTTAGGGAAGCGAGAGAACACAAGTTTGGGAAGGGTGTAAATTATTTGTTTGATCATAGTCTGCTACGTTGCATTATTTTATTAATTGTTTTTGGTAAAAAGTAAACAATTGTAGCTTGACTTTTACTTTTTAACTTTTTGAAAAAAGTAAAACCAATAAAATGATACTGTGTGACATATTATAATCAAAATATATTATAATCTACCTAGCCAAACACAAATGTGGTGTAGCATTTGGCAACATTAGTCTAAGCATATGGAAACGAGAACACAATGTACCATATCTTGTTGGGAAAATTTGTCCAACGAGTCCTTCTATTTGTAATTTGTAAATATATATTTCACAAAATATTTTACAAAAAAGAATGATTTCACCATATTACCCCTAGCCCTAAATTGATCACAAGATAGGATTGATAGAGGATTGAGGATTGGAACGAGAATGGCAAGGTACTATATATAAAATAACTAACTTTTTGCGTTTATATAAAATAACTAATTAAAAATTACTTTATAAAGATAAAAATATTTTGTAAGGTAAAAATAACATAGGATCGGCCGATCATATAGGATCATACGATTTTATGCTATCCCATCCGATTGTGTGCGGTCCTATCAAATTGAGATCTTATGCACAATTTAGTTTGATTTTTAATTTAGAATCGTACAATCCTACAACCCGAATTGCAAGTTTGACCACTATGTCCTGAACTATTTTTCCTCCAACCACATAACACACAATAATATGGTCAAATCACCATTTCTCGTAAAGCATTTTTTACAAATGAATTTCCTTTTCCAACACCTATAGTGGGTTTTTTGTATATTTTAAATCAAAATTCTAGAAATCATAAAGGACATGAGAATGTGTACTTTTGCACTTTTCCACTTAAGACTTTCTTTTTTGGAATTTCATTTTGCACTTGAGATGCACTAAAGGACAAGCTTTTGGACCACCATTCACGTTTAAGTGCCTTATACTACAGGACCTCCAATATTCTAGTCCCTCCCCTCTAACTAGCATCTTTAGTGGACATCTGTTTCTTGTTATGGACTCGTAAGCTTATGTAAAAGCCTGTTGAATGAGTGGTCAAGAATTCGGAGGTCTCACGAAATGTATTTCTCACGTCATCCTCAAAAAATATGTATTTATTTAAACAGTATTAAGAATTAACCGTAAACTATAAGGCATATGAGGGCAATGTTTAAGAATCTGAGGATCGATTCCTGGAGACGTGATTCTCTTAAGTGAATTTACAAATCCGTAGATCGGAAGGGATCATTGTATGTAAGAGTGTGGATATCAAAGCAGACAAAATCTACCGGCTAAGGTCATGAAAAAAGGCACGTCAACATGTATAGTTGAAATTAAGAGTTGAATATGACACATATGGTATAGGTTGTACAAAATTTTTGTTAAAATCAATTAAGTTCATAAGTTGATGGTGCACGTAACTTTGTCGAAAATGAACACCCAATAATTAATGTATTGTGGGAATTTTATTCATCCACTATATGGTCAAGAGACTTACTCCTTATTACAAATATATGTGTTAAATCACCAACTGTAATCAATAACATGTATCATAATTTAATTAAAAATTTCAGAAAACTGATTACGCGTATTGAAAAGGGACCTCATATTTCTGACTGTATGATTACAAGAAGAGTCATCTCATGACTTATGAACAAAATTAAAAATTATGCAAGTGAAATAGAGTTAACAAATACAAGAGCTCCAAGTAACAAGTCAATGATCGTTAAATATTTATGATGAACAATGATAGTTAAATATTTATGATGAACTTAGTATTTCACATTATTTATTGAGGACCAATTGTAATATGGCCAAATTAAAAAAAAAAAAGAAAGAAAAACAAGTTCAAATATGGTTCATTTAAAAAATATGTGCAAAATGGTCCTGTTTTGAATAATTACTTGCCCTTAAACAATAATTCTTCTCTTTTTTTCCTTAAAATATGCGTCTTGGTACCTTTTTTTTTTCTTTTGGGGTGGAAAAGTATGCAACATTAAGTTGTGCAAGTTATTCTCAATCTACAATAGGTAATAACCACTAGAAAAAATTAATATGATATTCTATAGAGTTCGTCCATGTTTTGATTCGCGACAATTATAGTTTGTCAACAAAGTGGCTTTCCATATATTATTCGTATGTGTTGATAATTAATTGCAATAATTTTAAACAATTATCTGTGTATGTGTATTATATAGTTGATCTTTATATCTCGACAGTTACTCACGATGATTCTCTATGGTTATAATTTGATAAAAAAGTGCAAATACGACAATCCATACAGTTTATTCGTATATATCGATATTTAATTGCAATAATTCTAGACAGTTAGCTCTGTGTATGCATATCATATCTTTGATCTGTATATCTCGACAGTTATTCATGATAATTCTCCACAGTTATAATTTGATAAAAAAGAGTAAATATGACAATCCATATTTCATTGTAATAATCTAAATCTATATTATTAATTAAATGAAAGAAGTTGCGGTAAAGACTTGCCGCAATTTTCCCTCCATTTCTACTATAAATAAGGTATTTGAGTCTTTTCAATTTTAGTTAATCTACACTATGCAGTAAATATCATATTATCCCTTTTTTTAATTCTTTCAATTTCCAACTGCCTTTCAATCAATCTTACCAAATCTCTCTTTCAAATGTTACCATCTATCTTATATGTTTGGGTTTATTGATTTGAATTTGTAATTCATCGATCGCAATTCCTTATCTTTACTTAGGAAAAAAAATTGCATTTTTTAAGTGAGGATTTTTTTTTAAATTATAAGATTAAGGTATTTCTTTTTATAAATTCAATTAATAAATTCTTGGCCCCTTTTAATAGAGTTTTTAGATGCATTAGACTGAGAAGCGCGCAACGATATCTAGTTAGAAAAATGTATACAAAAATCCTTGGTATAAAATATTCTTTCTTGATATAGAAACAATGAATAACAACTATAAAACACTGTCAATGAAGCCTTAGCCTATTTGGTTAGGTTGCTAAGGTTGAGGCCCTCAGACATAAAGGTTCCAGATTCGATTCCCCTATGTGGAGGCTTGTTTACATTTTATAACATTCTATATATAAAATGATATATATCTATATGCAGTTATACACTTGTACGATCATAATGCGGATTGTAATTGTACTTAAAAAACACTAAAAACCACTATTGTGAATTTACAAGTATCGTTGAACAAACTGTACATTTTGATTTGATAGACATTTTTGCACCAATTGTAATTTAAGCATGTCATTGGAAAAAATAGAATGTGAGACTTAACTGAGACAAACTGTAAGAAATGATTGTAGATTATATGTGAAATTTACTTTAAATCACTAATTGTAATCAATAACACGTATCATAATTTAATTAAAAATTAAAAATTTCAAAAAACTGATTACATGTATAGAAAAGAGACCTCATATTTGATACATAACAATCAATCTATTACAATATATAGTCACGGCTTTATGATAACAAGAACAGTCATCTTATGACTTATGAACAAAATTAAAAATTATGCAAGTGAAATAGAGTTAACAAATACAACAGCTTCATGCAACAAGTCAATGATAGTTAAATATTTATGATGACCTTAATTAGCATTTCACATGGTTTGTTATTTACAAATTCATAACTCTTTATAAGTTGAAATCTAACGACATAAATTCGGTAATCTTGCTCATTCCAACTTTTGACTTCAGATTCTTGTAAGGGACTCATTCTGAATTATCAATCATGTTAATTCATCTCCTTTAAAATAAGAAAAAAAAATTATAAGTACGTTATACTAGCATTATTTCGATAACATTTTATCAACGCTAAGTTAATTAAAGGTTAGGAACGTAATCGATAAAATTTTGAAAGGTTAGGGATGTTAGGTGTAATTAACCCTTAAGTTAATTATATCAACGCTATTATGGAAATTATTTATTTTTTAATGTTATTGTACTAAGTTATACGTATGTGAAGATAAATATATATGGTGAAATTAAATACTGGTTTGTTACATGTAAAAAATTGGCATTAGGATATATATTCTTTAATGTTTTGTTTTAGGAAGGAAAAATTAAATAGTTTTATCCCCCACAAAGTTAAAGGGTCTGACTTTGTTACTGGCCCGCTTGCCTCCGCCACTCAGCCTAGACGAGAAATTATGACATATCTAAACAATTTTAAATTTTAATAGTGCATCATTTATCTCGAAGATTTCTTTTTATGTCACACTTTTGCATTGATAAAAAGTGCAGATTCCATGCAAATAAAAATGGATTTCAAGTTAGGAACTTGACACATGTATAACTAACTAATGTTAGGCACATGTTTAGCAAAGAGTTGAGACATATATAAAGAAGCAAAATATAAAATAGACAGAAGATTCAAATTCGATATATACTTCATTTAGCTTATTAAATATGTCATAAATATCGTCTAGGTCTCAATAAGTCAGAATATGTTAACCTCACGATCCACGCCTCGATAATGAATATGTCATAAATATGATAACCTCGTCTACGCCTCGATAAGTCAGAACTCGGGAAAGAGGGGAATGCATGATGGTTTAGTGGTGTGTGCCCTTTATTATACAGTAAACCCTGAAGAGGAGAGGAGGGTAGCTGAAGTGCATTAAAAAGCGATGAGTGGAATATTTGCTATTTCTATTTGGCCGTCAAAACAGTGGAAATATCGTTCATAGTCCTCGTTAGACGGCTATTGTTTAAAGTGGCGTTGAGGTCAAATTTAAAAGTACATGCATGCATATTTTCTAGTTTCTGGCCTCTTATAAATCTCAGAGAAGGAATATAAATGGATAAAAAGTTGGATAAAATGGAATCTTAAATGGACGCAAGTTGCGCACCGAGTGAGATGAGAGTTGATAAACCCGCACAATTTCTTTAATACATACATTCATGTCATGATGTAGGACAAATGGTTGGTGGATCGAGGGAGAGTTCGACTGAAAAGGGTTAAATCGTAATTTGACACACTTGGAGTTCACTCTCCAATCTGGTTGATGATACCGCAGAGGCAAACCGAACACACGTACGTACCTTTATGTGATGTATGATATATTTTGGCCATTCGTGGTCATTATTATGTGCGTTTAGGGACATCATTTTCAGTCATTTAAGCCCCCTAAATCCACTCATGTCATGTAATTTTACGGTTTTCGATTTTTTAGTCTTTTTTTTTTTAAATCACCATTAATTACCTCTATGACTCATGACTATTTAAAATTAGGTTTCCTGAGATCATTGTTCAATTAATACATTTCGGGAGAGTTTCCTCTCTTTCTGATGGATTCCAGTTTTTCTTTATTATTATTTATTTATTTTTTGTGTTCCTTACTTCATACTAAGTTGTGCTATTGGAACCAAAAAAAAAAAAAAGTTCTACAAGAGTTTAACAAATCACATATGAGAGGATCCTATTTTTTTACACATGACATCAATTTTAAATCAGTGGTAATTATATGAGTCAGATGTCTATTTTATCAAACTAAATTTTATTTACTTTTTTGTTCAAATATAATTATTCATGTAGGATTAGTATAATCCACCAAACCTTTTTTGATGCAATGCAGTCAACCTTACAAAAGAGCAAGCTAATTGTTCAAGCTAGTTGGGCCTCCTATTTACATACGAACTTCCTAATAAATCTTGGATTTGGGCCCCGCGCTATGGATAATGAAGTGCCCGTCCTGGCCCAGCGGGCGGGCTTGGGCGTCGGTTTGGTTTCCGGCCGAATCCGAGACTAAGCTGACCCGTTCAGTTTGCCGGTTAACCGACAATTTGTTGGTTTTTCCCAAACCAACCGGTTTTTGTGAATCGATTATTTTTTTCTTTTTCTTTTTCTTTTTCTTTCTATGCTTCAAACTGATTAAAAACCAATTGACCGTTAGGTTCATCGGTTCTCGATCAGTTCAAACCGGAAAATGCCCACAAGCAGCAGGCGCTCGTATACGTCATAATAGATCAATGCCGGTCATATGGTGCACATTCATTGTTTAAAAAAATTGTACATGAAAATTGTGTAGGCTTAGGCCTTTCCTTGTTATTTTAGCTTGCCGGCCCCAAATAAATTACATACTTTCTGAATACAAGCAGGTTGTTCACCTAGAAGCAGTCCAGAATCTCACTATTGTTTATAATTAATTAATTATTTAATTAAATTCTAATGGGAGGATTTTTATAAACAAATTAATGAACTAGTCAATCTGTCTCAATTATAGGCAACACAATTAAATATTGGATGGTTCAACTAGTGCAAAATGCTCTTTATGACCCGTCAACAAAAAAAAAAAATGCTCTTCATCAATAAATATTCTTCTAAAAATGTTTTTTAGTCCAAATTATACCATTTTTATTTATATTCCAGTTATTATTACAGAAGAACGTCATCAATGAACAATAATCACAGGATTTAACATCAAGAACTATCTGAAAATTATTTATAAGTAATATTATGTTTTGAACCTTCTAGTTAGGTCAAACTCTCACCATTGACAATTTCACAAAATAAAATATGCAATTATTATTATTATTATTTTTATTTTTTTATTTTTTGGTAGTTGAGGGGGGGGGGGGCTTGTGCAATTATATTGTTGGTTTAATCTACTTCAAGAGTGGTTTGAACGAGTACCACAATAGTTAGATACTCATATTCTAAAGAAGAGGTCTCGGATTCAAATTAAACTTACCCCTCCTTTATTTCTCCTCCCCTCCCTTATTTCCCCCTTATATCAAAAAAAAAAATAAATAAATAAAATAAAAAATATACTTCAAGCAGTTCAATATATATTACAATGATTTCGAGACTTCAAAAAAGGTTTTTAATATTTATGCAACACACATTCGAAGGTGCCATTTGGCATATTTCCAATGGGATTTAGCTAAATTTGTCTGACTTTGGGGGATATGAACTCAACCATTTGAAATCATGAATGAAATATTAATAATTAGAACTAGTATCATACTGATATAAACAATAGGAGATTGATTTTTTTATTAATTTTATAATCTAATAAAAGTAAAAGTTTGTCAAATGTGCAAGTCAAAGAAAGAGACTAATTACTCCATTCAAGATGTACGCAGCCCTGGTTTTACAACTACTAGTTATATAAATTGGATACATGGTACCAATTTAGAAATTCTTGCATAAAGATAGATGCAAAGAAATGCCGTCTGAGATAACAATTAATTATAGCAGTTATGCTATATGCATAACAAAAATATACAACGAATTATGCAAACATACACTTAGCAGAATCCTATTAACTTCACACATTATATTTTCATCAATAATTATTACATGTCTCACATGTGTGTTGGTATTGTAGCAACCCCATTTTTATTAAACCAAACCCACCCCCACCCATTAAAAAAAAATGGGCAGAGGCGGCACAACAATCTTGATTGAGGAACATGTGAATGGATGGAGCACGCAAGAAAAGCATTTATTCCCTAGTAATATAAACCCTAAAATCTGTATGAATTTGAAGTCTAAAAGTAGCAAAGAATATTGAAAACTTTATCATCAAGAATCTAATGCCAATGTCCCATTGTCAAAAAATATTTACGCAAAACTAGAAACGGTATAAAACTATCGGATAGTTCCATTATAAAACCAGCCTGGTGATATGGAAAAATAAGATGGAGGCATGCAGATGTAACATTTCTAACACGAAACACCCAAAAAAAATGCAGGCCAAAGTCTACAATTGTAAATTATTCACCTGTTATGGAAATGAAAAGTCTAATGGCATGAAGATTCTTTAAGTTGTAATATTTGTTGTTTACATAGTCTTCATCACTACTTTCGGTCTGAAGTTCTGGACTACAAGGTTGGGATCAAATGGAGAAGTTCCAATTTAATTCCAATTCAGAAAATTTATTGTCAAACCATACAAATATAAACAAATGTTTGATTACGAGACATATTTTTGTCCAAAATAAAAGATATGTTGGACCAGAATAAGTTACATATCGGGTAAACTAAATCAGTTCTACAGTAAACATATTGGACGAGATTAATTATGTGACATAGTTGAATTAAACGTTGTTTTTTTGAATGCCCTTCCCATTTCCAAGGCTAATAATAGAAGAGTAAGAGCTTGTTTGATTCTCGTTATCCTCCCCATTTATAATTTTATCTACTACTGATTTGACGTTTGATTTGATAACGGCTCAATTACAACCACATATTTCAAAATTTTTTCTATTTTCAATACACATTCTACTTCTCTTTTCATTATAATTTCCTTAAAATTAGACAAATAATGAGAATCAAACAAGCTCTAAATAATAGAAAATTTTGACTGTCACATTATAATTCCATTTATTTATGTCAACATCAAGACCGCCTGTCCACTGTTTTCTATTGATTTTTTATGGCATTATTAGCTTTAAAAGCCCACACTCTTTCCATCATAACCCCACAAAAGCTTTCTAGTTATACAATTATTCTTTCAAGCTTGAATTCCTCTTCATCCCCAACATTTCTTCTCAATGACAGGAAAAAGAATCCAAAACAGTCCGGAGGGAAGTCCGTTATCCGCTAACATCTCAGACTGTAAGGAGCACGATCGGTTCCTTCCTATAGCTAATGTAAGCCGGATCATGAAAAAATTCCTCCCAGCAAATGCTAAAATATCCAAAGAAGCCAAAGAAACTGTCCAAGAATGCGTTTCCGAGTTCATTAGCTTCATTACAGGGGAAGCCTCGGACAAATGCCAAACAGAGAAGAGAAAGACTATCAATGGAGATGATCTGCTATGGGCTATGACAACGTTAGGATTCGAAAACTATGTTGGACCCTTGAAAGTTTACCTCAACAAGTACAGAGAAATCGAGGGGGAAAAGAACACTGTGATTAGACAAGAGCTCTCCCCTGCTACTGATGCTGATATTGGGAAAGTTACTGATAATCTGCATAGTTTTAACGGCGATTTTCATGCACAAGTGACTGCAAAACACGGGGAGAATTTGATATCTCCTGGTTTCGATGTTGGAAAGGGCTATGAATTTGAGGGAACAGTTAAAAGGTTCATGGAAACTAGTCTGTATCATGGTATTGAGTGGTAGGTCCATTGACTATTCGGGTGGAGGGGGGGGGGGGATGAAAACATTAAAGAACTATCCACGATTCTATAGTAAGTGCTCTATAATCTATATCATTTGTTGATCGAATTATTTCAAGTTGTTCTTGACTTCTTTTTTTTTTTGCTTTTCTTTTCTTTTCTGTTATCTTTGAGGCACGACCGAAAATGGTATAAAGTTATGCACCACAGAGAATACAAATATATAGATTATTTTGAATTTGTGTTACCGTGAGTTAGTCTGAAGGCTTTGAGCAGAGCTTCTCACATGGCACCATTCCATTGGTCGAGCTCACCATTGTCTATCAATTCCGTGCTTTAATTTCCATCAATCTTTGTCTACATTGTATCAAGGCAAGAAACGCTTAGCTCCGTCCTTGATGAATTTGGTAGTTTTTGAAGTTGTGTTCCTCAGAAGTACATATACACCAGAGTCCTTAGAATCAAACTCTTAACTCTTACATTTTAGTTTTTCTGTACAGTTATAAAGTCTTTACATGGGCTTGAGAAGAAATTATAGGATGACATCTAAAATATATGATAGCATTAGTGTATATAGACATTTAGTTGTGAGATATACTAAATGCATAGAAATCTAGAAAATTTTGGGCTGCCACCAGAAATTTGAAGAAGACAGTTAATGAACAGAGGTAAGAAGTCCTCCTTAATATCAAAGTGTTTATTCATCGATATAAATTTGGAGGAGCTAATTTGGAATACCTAATTTTATGTATTTGTCAAGACACTTGTTCTATTGTGATTTAAGGAATTGTTGCAATATGCACACAAAAAAAAAAAAAAAAAAATTGAGAACATTTTAGCCTTGACATTTCTCAGGGTTCCAGAGAGTTGAGACTATATCAATATACTTGTAACACTCGGTTACGTCGAGCATAGACTTGGCTAACAAATAATAGAGCATGATGTATTGATGTTATGCTGCCCAGGACTACAATCATGTTAAATGAAAAGACATAGATTGGCATGTGGGAATAGATTTGCCTAACATATATAATAAGACACATTTTTCCAAGCTACTTTTATATGAGTTTTCCTACAAAACTAATGTTGGTTGCTTACATTTTATAACTTTGTTGGTTTTTTAATAGGAATCGAGAACTGGAAATTTATTCAACCCGATATAAATTGTTTGCCAAAACTCAACCTCATATAATTGAAATTTGAATTTCGAAGAGCATGATCATCTACTTACTGTGGACATTTTAAAAAAGCGCCCACCTCCAAGGAACCATTCAAGTCTCAACAAATGTTGGACACTTTTTTCAGCTCATTTCGTGTGACTAACAAAGGTTTAAAACAAGTATCGGCAAAGGCAACGGGAACTAGGACTAGCCCGTCCGCTCGCACTCTCCTTAGAAAATTCTATCCCCTGACCTGGCATCCGTGTCACTAGATCCGTCAAATAAGAGTACCATACCATGCTACTTTTTAAAACAAGGGTCGGACCTATTTGTTTTATAACAAATGGTAGCATGTCACATCAGCATTAGAGTAAAATAAACTACTCTCACGGGGTACTGGCGAAACTAGACGCTATTAGAGGTATAGGTCGTAAAGTACGCATAACTGAATTACCCGTCATATATAATTTTTTTAAACCTTTTTACAAGGTAAACTTTTTCCCCAGTCTCGAGGGCGGGCCCATCATGGCCCCCATCCACGCTGCTACAAGGGACAAAATGAAATTTTTTTTTGGGGGGCACATATTGGATGCATGATATCAAGCAATATATTTGAGTACAAATATTAATGTGCAAAATTCATAGATTGATATCATGTGTCTAATATATACATAAGAGCAAGCTTAATGTGAGGGAAAAATTTAAGAGGAAAAAAGTTGAGGGGAAAAAAAACCAGGGGGAAAGGTAAAAGAGGGGGCTAATTACCTTTTACCCCCCTCAAAATGACTCCCCCCTTCTCCCAAACATTGGTTTTGTTGAGAGAAAAAACCCCAATTTTGGGTTTATTTCCCCACGTTAAACTTGCTCTAACAAGTAATATAACTAATAGTATACCTAAAAAATTTCTTATATTATGACTTTGGAATTGAAGCAATACCAAGAAATTAAATTAGGCACATTTTTGTTGACATTTCTCACAACCCTTTCACATATTAGAGTATTGTTATATAGCACTACTCGTGTTCAACACCAGTCCATATGATATTAAATGATAAGTAAAATTAATTGTATCATATGTGCATACTTTTAACTCTACTAATTATTTAATACCGCGTGTATTGCCACCTAAATTGATGCTCAACACCATTGATACTATATAGCATTATTCATCTCATTGTGGTCGTAATTCTCTATTAAGGCACATTGTAAGCATGGACTTGCCCAAAAAAGATAAAAGTTAACTATGTATACAATTATACCGCCCCGGACTATCATAATAAGTAAAAATGTGATCGAGATGAGTATATTTGCAGGCAACGATTTGCCTAATTAAAAGAAGCACGTTTTTATGCACAGTTGACGACATCATCATAGATATGTCATTTATTGTTTGCTATTTGCCAAACGAACATTTTCCAACTTTTAGATCGGAAGAGCGCCAACTTTCTATTTATTGTTTATGAGTGTTTTAGCTGCAAAATTACCACGTAGTGAAACAAGTCTGTCACAATCATTACAGCCGCAATTCACCTCCCAAAAAGAAAAAAGAAAAAAAGAAAATGAAGGTTAGAATTTTAACTTCATGTATTTGTAGCCTCCTCCTTTCCCATCCTCTATCAGTTTTCTAGCTACAAGTCACCGAACTTTATCTTTATTCAAGAATAAAGCCATGCACCGGCGGATACACAGTGGGGGCTGGGCCACTGCCCCCAAAAAATTGTTAAAGTTTTTGGCCACCATTTGGCCCCCATATCAATTTTTTCTTGCAATTTGGCCCCATACCAATTTTTCCTTGCAATTTGGCCCCCTATCAGTTTTTTTCATCATCGTCCGCCCCCATTATTTAAAATGTCTAGACCCGCCACTAGAGCCATGGCTTGGATTTGGACAGAGTATGAGTACTCATTGTACTTCTTTATGTCCTTCCACTAGTTTTGATCCCAAAAAAGAAGAAGAAACTGCCGCCGGGGCCAAAAGGGCTTCCCATTTTAGGCCACCTCCATATGTTGGGAAAGAATCCCCATCAAGATCTCTATCGACTTGACCAAAAACACGGCCGCATAATGCATCTGCAGTGTGGCTATGTTCCAATCATTATCGTATCATCTCCTACTGCGGCCGAGCTTTTGAGTGATGCCAGGATTAATCAGTTACATTCCAAGAGAAGGGAAGAGGTAGCACATATGGTTAACTCACTTAAAGGGGCGTCCAAGAAAGGTGAAATCGTGGATGCTAATGTGATAATAGCCTCGGTGAATGCTGATATAATCTGCTTGATAGTGTTTGGAAAGAAGTATACAGAGAAGGATCTTGACGAGAAGGGGTTCAAAGTTGTTCTGAAAGAGGGAAATCAAGTTGCCGCGGTTCCTAACCTTGGGGACTATTTCCCTTAGCATGGCATGGTCGATCTTTAGGGATTGAAGCACAAGTTTAAGGCTCTTGCCAAGGTTCTTGATGGCTTTGTTGAGAAGATTATTGATGATCATGTTCAAAACAAGGAAAAGAATAAGCTAACTAAGGATTTTGTGGATATCATGTTAGACATTATGGAATCCGGAGAGGTCGAATTTGAAATTGACCGGCGCCATATCAAGGCTGTGCTACTGGTAATCACTAATTTGCTGCAACTAGTTATTCCTTTTCATTGTTCACCTGAAACTTTATAGCTAGCATAGATTAATTACCTATAGAACCCAATTTATGGAATGCACCTAACTAATTAATTGGACCAGTTAAAAATTTTAGCACTTACAAATTGAAGGATGATACTGAAGCATGGAGGAAGGACAAGGGAAAACATCATTTAAGTTTAAACTCTACACACTTATCCAATTAAAATATTTTACACGTGGATTCGTAATTTTTCTTACTTTTCAATCATGCATTCTCTTAAAAAAATCTCTTTAGTTTTCACAAAAGCAATTCTCAAACATAAACTCACTGTCTATGTCTCAAATTTCTTTTCCAGGACATGTTTTTTGCAGGAATAGATTCTTCATCTACTGCGGTAGAATGGGGACTTTCTGAACTCATTAGACATCCAGAAGTGATGAAAAAACTCCAAAAAGAAATAAAATCTATTGTTGGATTGGAGAGAATGATGGAGGAATCCGACCTAGACAATCTTGAATACCTCGAGATGGTAGTAAAGGAAACCTGAAAAGTTCATCCCGTGGCTCCTTTGTTGATCCCGCATGAATCCATGGAAGACTGTGTAGTTGATGGCTTCGATATACCCAAAGCATCACGAATAATGGTGACTGTATGGGCCATCGGGAGAGATTCAAATGTGTGGGCAGAAGTAGAGAAGTTCTATCTGGAAAGATTTCTTAAGAGTAATATAGACCTTCCAGAGCGCAATTTTGAACTTATACCCTTTGGTTCGGGCCGAAGAGGGTACCCTGGGATGCAGTTAGGTCTCACTATCGTTAGGTTATTGATGGCACAATTGGTTCATTGCTTTGACTGGGAGCTTCCAAATGGAATGCAGCCTAGTGACTTGAACATGGACGAGTGGCTTGGTTTTGTAACTTCTAAATCAGAACACCTGATGGCCATTCCAACATACCGAATGCATAATACAAATTTTGAATGAGACAAAAATTTCTGATCATCATCAAGGTTTGATGACGATCATAATAACATGATTTGTGATTATCTTGCTAGCAATAAACAAATCAGATTGATTCTAATTTGTAATGTCATGCACTTCGAATAGAAATGTAATGATAATTGAATCATTAAACACTCTATCGTTGTTTTCTGTTGGCAATAAGACTTTATAAACGAAACCCGATCTGACTTAATAGAAAAACTGGCTGGGAAAGAACTCTTAACCCATGTTTCACTCATTTATCCAATCCTGCGAGCGCCCATTGGACTGGAAAAATGTTTCACGGCAATAATGCTGGTGCAGAGAACTGCAGTTGAATCTTGTTTTCTTTTGGCAGTGATGAAGTTGCAGAAGGTAGTGATGATATCTTTGTACTTTTTTAATTTTTGTATATGGAAGGAGTGAGGTGGGGAATTAGAGGAGAGATGGATATAATCCGAATGTAGGTCTCATCCCTAGAAATTTAAATATTGCATCACAATTCAAACCACATCTTTGTAGTGTTTTGTTGCTTTGATTTAAATGGAATGAAGTTCTTTTAAAAGAGCTTACATCAAGTTAATATTACATTGTTTATTATTAAAAATTTTTGAACACCCATATGGTTGCTCTTTATGGCACTCAGAGTTAGCAATTTTTTTTAGCTTCTTTATTCGAGGGAGATTATTATCTGAAATGTGCGGTTAAAAAATAAAGAGTGATTATACAGAATGTGAAAAAATAATTATTATGTAGATATAACATGTTGTAACACGTTACAACACTGTATGTAATGATCTAATGCCATATATATATATATATATATGTATAGCACTACAACATATATATTTATGACACTAAATAGTGTCATATGGTCATATAACGTATATCGTGGTACACAATATGGAAAAGTAAAACTATGTGGTGTACCTCTATATTTGCAACACAATATATCGTGGAAGGAGGTAAACAAGTACAAACAGGAGGATTGATAATGCTGTCAAAATCCACGCCATGTCTTTGTGGACTGGTTCAGTTGAAGAAGTAAACAATGAATTCAATAGACATTAGCCGTAAGAAGAGAAGAAGATAAGGAAAATGGGGACAGGAATTGTAGAAGACGAGATATTTAAGTTTGGGTGAATGGTAATATTTGGGTGTGACGCAGACGTCGTATGTTATTATCATCTAACCAATAATAACAACAAAATAATAACATAGGGCTAAAAAATTTTTGACCTATCTGCGGGTTCCAAACAAATCTTTTATTATGACGCGGTTGGCAACTATTTCTCTGAACTAAAAGTGGATAAATTGTGGAATGACTTCGTTAGTTTACTTTCTGTAGAAGATTTTATGGCTACTTAAAAAGTTAATTAAATTATTATTTTTTACTTTCAAAATAAATGTTTAATAATTAAATTAAATGGTATTATTTGACCGTTTCTAATCAAATCCCAATTCATAATTTACTACAAGTTGACGCCAATTAAATCAGGTCATGTTGTGTAATAAATGTTTATAATCCAATATATTATGGGTAAATTTCAAGTTTCCAACATTTGCATCACCTAAGAACAAGATTAATATTGAAGGAAAAAACTAAAGGGAAAAAAGCTAAGGGGAAAAAACCAGAGGGAAAAAACTTATTTTCAAATAATGTGTAGGGGAAAAATTGGGGGGAAAAACATATTAAAGGATTTTGCTTATTTTTTAAGATTTTTTTTACATATTATTTTATCATTACTTTTTTTATCATACAATTGATATTCAATTTTTAATAAAATATTATTATTTTTAATTTATTCTCTTTTAGGAAGAAAATGGGTGGGGGGAAAAATGTAAGTGAGGGGCTAAATTCCCGCCCCCAAATGGTTTTTTTCCCCACACTAATCATACTCTAAGTCTTAATATTTTTTTCGCCATCTTTATTCACGATCTTTCACAAATTTACACATAAGATTTCTAATCTCAAAACAATGACACTTATATCGTTACTCTTTAAATAAACATAAAAAAAATTTTAAAGGTAAAAACAACAAAAAATAAAATTTCACCACCTTATGTACGTAGCCCGCCCCACCCACCCACTAGCAAATATCGACAACAAAAAAATTTTTTTTTTTTTGGGGCTTTCTTTCGACCATTTTCGATAGCAATGGGCGAAAGCTAGTAGTAAAACGGCAATCTCCTCTTTTACTGACATAAATGATTGTTGAAATTTGCCATTTTTAGTAGGGATTGGAAGTGCAAGTCGTAACCGGGTAGGAAAACTTGAGAAGAAATTATTTTATTTTTTATTTCTTAAATTTTTTTTTTTTTTAAATTTAAAGGGTACAAGGCGTAAAAGTCACTTTAGTTGGAGTAGAGACTTTGTTTGCCAAAAAAAAAGTAAAAAATTACTTTATGGGCAAGTTTATAAAGTTAAAAGACCCACCAAGTCAAACTACAAAAGTTGGAGCCTATATATAAAAGTGTAATGCTGTCTAACACTATTGATATTTGACACCATATCAAAGTGATATTAAATGATAAATTAAATTAAATGATTAATTTCATTTATCATTTAATGACACATTAGATACCACTTAGACAGATTTTAAGTACCACTGGTGCTACATAGCAAAATTTAACAAATTAATTGTTCCATAATCGATTGTACGTTTAGTCCAATTGTAACAATATCTATATGGTATTTTATAGCGCCATCTATTAACAGGAAGAGAGATTAATTACTTTCTTATTAATTTATTTAAAAAGTGTGGTTGACAGTTTTCGCTGTAACGTACAAAAATGATCTAGTATTATATATATAGTGTTATATGACCATATAGTATGTAACAAGACACGCTATATAATTGTGATTTTTTATATGACTTATCTCGTGATGTCATATGTATATGTATGACACTAGAATAAGACTACTGTAAATCATTGAATACTTTTTTATTTTTATTTTTCTTTGTTTGGGGACAGGGTGGGGGGCGCCCCCACTTGCCAACCGAACGGCTATGCCCTTGGACCACAGAAAATCTGCATCCAAACACGTCATTAAATTCTCATATTATTTTGGTACGTAGTTTTAGAGTTTGTTTGATGCTCATTATTTTATCAATTTATAATTTTACTTATTATTAATTTGACATTTATTTTGATATTTATTCAATAATAACAACATATTTTTCACCTTTTTACATTCTCAATACACATTCTATTTCTCTTATCATTATATGCACTTTGTTTCGTATGAAAATTTTTTAATATTATATGTGTCATATGATATGACACTATATAACACATATGGGGTGTATGTGGGTCTACATGTGGCGCCACATGCACGTCACATGTGTTATATGGTGTCATACCATATGACACATATGGTGTTAGAACACTTCTCTTATTTGGTAACCATTTAAAAGAAGATGGATTCATAATTGGATTTAAAATTTAAATTTTGTGTAGGTGTTAATATTTGATTGTGCCATGTGGAGGTAATGATTAAAATAATGTAACATTTTATATCAAATCAAATATGTGGTTAAATATAGTGTTACCATGTGTCTAAAATTTAAAATTTAAATTGGCTGATAAATCGATGCAAAATTTAATTAGTTGCCAAACATTGTGAAATTCTCCATATTTTCACAAATAAAGAGCATCAAACAAGCTCTTAGAGTGTTTCCATTGTGTTAAATTGGGATCTGTATATACAGCCCGACTGTCAATAGAAAACAGTCACGTCACATACAAGATAATTATTTTCTATTGACAGTCGTGTTTTATACACAAAGTCTGATATGACTCAATAGAAAAACTGATTGGGAAAGAACTCTCAACTCATTTTTCAATCCTGCAAGCGCCCATTGGACTGGAATAATGTTTCATGGCAATTAAGTTGGCTCAAGGAGTGTTGCTGAATCTTGGTTTCTTTTGGCAGTGATGAAATCTTGGTATTTTTTCCCCCTAATTTGAGGAGAGATGGATACAGTTTGAACGTAGGCCTCCTCTTTGGAAACTTAAATATTTTATCGCCAAAAATTCTATAGAGAGTATTACTCTCTATTGCGGAGAGTAAACTCTCTATGTGGTCATATATTATTGGGAGATGAGGAATAAAGGGGGCCCGTCAATCCCCCATCCACCAATATTGTATGGTCATATAGACAGTTTATTCTCCCTAAGGGAGAGTAATACTCTCTATAGAAAGATTGATTTTATCGCTGTATCACAATTTAAACAACATCGTTATATTGTTTTGTTGCTTTGATTTGAAATGGAATAAAGTTCTTGTTTTGAAAAAGCTTACATCAAGTTATTACTACGTTGTTTATTATAAAAATTAAAATTCTAAATAAACATATTTATTTGACATAAAAAAATGACATACTTAGTTGTTAATTATATATTAGATAATTATTAGTCTTTAAATCCATTACTTCTATATAAACAACTAATCTATTTTTGCGAATTAAACATGTCAGTTATTCATGTCAAATAAATATATTCCCCAGAACTACTCTAACAAATTTTTTAATACCCATACGGTTGCAGTTTATGGCACCAATGTTAGCTAGTTTTTTAGTTTCTTTGTTGGAGAAATTATTATTTGAAATGTCCAGTTGAAAAATGAAGAGAGATTGTAAGGAATGTGAAAAATAATTATATATATAGAATATGTTGTAACTTGTAAGTATAGTTCCCAAAAAAAAAACTATTGAAAACAAGAGAAAAATCTATTTGTATATACATTTTATACAAGAAATTTATATAAAATAGTGTGACATAATTATGGTGATTGATTTTTTTAAGTAATGTAATGTGATATGTATAATAATAATAATAATAATAATAATAATAAATATATAAATATATATGTGATACCACTTGCCAATTTGTATAATCCTTTTTTGTAAAAAGTTCATTTAAACAGGATAATAGCAACTGATCTGACTAGTGTAATAAATCTGATAGGGTGTTTGGCAACTTAGACAGATTTAGATTATAATTTGTCACATGGTTATATTTCATTGGTTTTATTTTTTTTCAAAAAGTCAAAAAATAAAAGTCAAGCCGTAATTATTTATTTTTTTATAAAAAACAACTAATAAAATCATGCTACGTAGTATATTATAATTTAAATTATAATCTAACTTCAAACCAAACACTCTGTGAATTGACAACTTACGTCTAATGACTTACTGGAAATGGACTTTAGAGCATCTCCAATGCTCTTGGCCATGGAATGTGGTCCAAGAAGAGAGAATGAAAGAACAAAAAAAATCGTGGGTCGCATATTTTTTAAAATTTTTTTATTTTAATTATTTTTCTCTCATTTACACTAACTTTTCATCACTTTTCCTTCCTCATATCCTGTGTAAGGTCTATTTTTAGATCTTCATTCAAGACTTTACCACTACTATTTTATTATTGTTTTTACATTTCTATCTATCTCTCTCATCTTTTTCATTTTTTCTTCTTTTTTTTCTACACTTTTTTCTACTAACATTCAATTAAAATAATCACTTTCTCTCTATTTCTCTCCTCTACACCACTCTAATTTTAAACTACCTATTGAAGATGCTCTTACAAGCTGTAAAAGTAGGCTTAACGCAGTTGAACGAAATGAAATATATATAATATAATACAAAAGATGTGTTTGGGGCCGGCGGATAGGTCAATATTTTTTGACCCTACGTTTTTACCATTCACGAACAAAATAGAAGTGTCCCACATGAGATGCTGCATTTATTTTTTATTTGTCTTGACTCTCCAAGTGTTGACAAATCTTCATCTCCTCTTCTACTTGTTTCTTCCCCAATTCCTTTCCTCATTTTGCTTAAATCTTCTCCTCTTAAAACTACTCTCTCTTCAATTCATTGTTTACTTCTTCAACTCATCCCTTGCTGAACATGGCATGGATTTGGACAACATTATCGATCCTCCTCTTTGTAATTCTTTACCTCCTTCAACGAGTGTTGGTCCCAAACAAGAAGAAGAAACTACCCCCAGGGCCAAGTGGGCTTCCCATTTTAGGCCACCTCCACTTGTTGGGGAAGAATCCCCATCAAGATCTCCATCGAATTGCCCAAAAACACGGCCCCATAATGCATCTCAGATTTGGCTCTGTTCCTGCCATTGTAGCATCATCAGCTCATGCAGCAGAGCTTTTCCTCAAGACATACGATCATGTTTTCTGCAGCAGGCCACACCATGAGGGAGCCACATATATTGCTTACGAGCAGAGGAATATAACGTTTGGACGATACAGCTCTTATTGGCGTAATATCCGAAAACTCTGCACTTTGCAGTTACTGAGTAATCACAGGATCAATCAGTTCCAGTCCATGAGGAGGGAAGAGGTACGGCAATTGGTTAACTCACTTAAAATGGCTTCGGATAAAGGTGAAACCGTGGATGTTAGTAAGAAAATAGCGTCGATGAATGCAGATATGATTTGCCTTATGGTGTTTGGAAGGAAGTATGGAGATAAGGATCTTGATGAGAGAGGATTCAAGGCAGTTATAGCAGAGACCATGAAGGTGGCTGCTGTGCGTAATCTTGGGGACTATTTCCCTTATGTTAGCACGCTCGATCTTCAGGGATTGACGCTCAAGTTTAAGGCTCTTGCTAAGGTTTTTGATGGTTTTCTTGAAAAGATTGTTGATGATCATGTTCAGAACAAGGAAAACGATAAGCAAACTAAGGATTTTGTAGATACTCTGTTGGCCATTATGGAATCCGGAGAGGCTGAATTAGAATTTGATCGCCGCCATATAAAAGCCATACTACTGGTAATTTTATTTGCTTCAACTTATTACTTCATTTCATTTGTTCAACTAAAATTCTAAGCTCCTAGAGACGCAAACAAACCATTCATATGCTTTTTCCAGGACATGCTTATTGCAGGAATGGACACTTCATCTACTGCAGTAGAATGGGTACTTTCTGAACTCATTAGACATCCACAAGTAATGAAGAAACTCCAAAAAGAATTGGAATCCTTTATCGGACTTGACAAAATGGTGGAGGAATCTGACCTTGACAAGCTTGAATACCTCGACATGGTAATAAAGGAAACCTTGAGACTTCATCCTATAGCACCTCTATTGATTCCGCATGAGTCGATGGAAGATTGTGTAGTCGACGGCTTTGACATACCAAAAGCATCACGCATAATAGTGAATATATGGGCTATCAGCAGAGATCCAAATACCTGGGTAGAAGCAGAAAAGTTCCATCCCGAAAGGTTTCTTGAAAGTGATATAGATGTTCGAGGACGCAATTTCGAGCTTATACCATTTGGTTCCGGGCGAAGAGGGTGCCCCGGATTGCAGCTAGGACTCACAGTTGTCAGAATGTTGGTGGCACAACTAGTTCACTGCTTCAATTGGGAACTTCCCAATGGGATGCAACCCAGTGAGTTGAACATGGATGAGCACTTTGGTTTAGTAACTTGTAGAGAGGAACACCTGATGGCCATTCCTAAATATAGGCTGCAGAATCAAGGGGGGCATAGTATAGATTGAAGGTCACCAGAAATCCGAGTATAACATTTATGTTCAAATATAGCAGCAACTACGTTGCCATCTAGTAGCATCATTCAAAAGCGTGTTGAAGGTTACAAGGAATTCGACTGCAATATTTAGATAAATTTATCATACTTCATGTATCCCAAAAAAAAAAAAAAAAAAAAAAATTATTATACTTTATATAAAATTTACCATATTTATTTATTGTTCCACATTGCATTGCCAATTAAATAATGTCATGCGTTATTACTCTCGTCTTGAAGATAAGTTCTTTGGACCCTACTTATTAAAAATCCGGTGGCATTTTATGCATGCCATACTCCAAATGGTGTTGGCTTGTAGCCACTTTGATCTTGTTCACTACTGGTACATCATCCTCTACTCATTTACAGAAAATTTCTCTAGTACTCTCCGAAAGTATCAAACTTATACTCTAAAAAATAGGAAACTGAACACTTTTATCATATTTTTACTTGTCTGGGTACTCAAATATTAAAAAATTTTCCACTTAAATAGAATGGAGTCCCCACTAATTGTGGGCAACATAAAATGGAAATGCTTGTATTGAGTTCCAATATAGAGCTCCAAGTTTTTAATTATATTTTCTGATTTTGTAACTAATTTCTTATCTATCTAAGAGAGTAAGAAGTAACATGCTCAACCCTCGACTTTCTAGAAAACCATTTTCAAGAATTTTTTTTTTCTTTTCTTTTAGCGCATCTCAAAGTTTTAAAGATGACATTTGATGAACATAAGTAAAGGAACCCCCCCCCCCCACATCAAAGTGTTTATCAATATAAATCGGGAGGGGTTAATTTGGTAAAACTATTGTCAAGATAAGCGTTCTATTGTGATTTAGGAATTGTTGCGATGTGCAAAAGAATTGGTAACATTTTAGCTCTGACATTTCTCCAAGTCCTAGAAAGTTGAAATTATCTCAATGTACTTGCAAGAGTCTCTTTAGAGGAATTCAAGTATAGACTTGCCTAACAAATATTAGAGCACGATGTTTTTATAATGCCGGGGACGCTGACCACGTTAAATGAAAATGCATAGATAGGCACGTGGGCATAGATTTCCCAAGCTACTTATATATCCATAAATAAATCTATATCAAAATCGATTAAGGACCGAAAATTTATTCAGCGCCATACAAAAAACATGCAGGGCAGGATTAAGGCTTCCTGCTATATAATTATATATCTTCTTTCTTTCCCTTCATCATCTTCCTTATCATCTCTCAATACTTAATACAAGCACAGTTTCCACGGAGCCATGGCTTGGATTTGGATAGCAGTCTTAGCGTTAATTGTACTTCTCTATGTCCTTCAACTAGTGTTGGCCCCAAGGAAGAAAAGAAACTGCCACCGGGGCCAAAAGGGATTCCGATTTTAGGCCAACTCCACTTGTTGGGAAAGAACCCCCTATCAAGATCTCTGCCAAATTGCCGAAAAATACGGCCCCATGGCGCATCTGCAGTTTGGCCATGTTCCGGCCATTATTGTATCCGGTGGTCTAAAAAAGCGTGAAGTGCGGGCGCTTCAAGCATTTAGAGCTTCAGCGCGCCTAAGCTCCGCTTAAACATAAAAAAGCGTTTTTCATTTTTTATTTTATTTTTAATTTTTAATCAAGCTAAAATTATTAAGTAATTGAAATATGTATCTTAAATTGGAAAATAATGTAAAATCATAAACGATGTTATATCTACTTTATAATTTTAACAATTTTAAGATACAATTTTCATATTTTTGAAAGGTAAAAGGGCGATAATTCCTACTTTATTATACATTTATAGAGATTAAGTATTACAAAAATGATGAAGTCGTGAAAAATAAATAATAATTTAACACTTCAACATTTACTGCTTAAAAGATAAGCAAGAAAACTCATTTTACACTTTTTATCAATAAGAAAACCACTTAATTAAATAAATGAGAAGATGCATAGACACGCATTCTCTATGTGTGTATATATGTATATATAATATTAGCATATAACTCAAATAAACATATTATAAATTAGAACAATTTTCTTTAAAAGAATCCTTACAATGTTACCAATATTGGTAATATTATATATTAACACAATTGTTCTTGACTATTACTAAAATAATGACATAATACTAATGATTTTTTAAGAAGTTTAGTGGCTACCAACAATTTCAATTTAAAAAAGAAACTTAGTGGTATTTCTCTAACTTTCTTATTGTCCCACGTTGAAAGTTTTGCAAAAAGGTAATATGGTTGTGGCTTATAAATAAGGTGAGCCTTTTTGCATGTAATTGTGAACTTTTATGGATTTTGAGACAAATTAATAACTGTCTTGGTCTTTGAGCTTTTCTTTAAGTTTAAAAATATTATTAACATTTGCTAATATATATATATATATATATATTTGATGCTTAAGTGTTATTAGGAGCGTCTAGGTGTGCCTAGGTGTCATTAAGCGCGCCTAGGACTTATTCGGCGAGCCTAAGCGGTCAACAATTTTAGTTGACTGCTTTTTTCCCAGCTGGAGGTGCCGTTGACGCCTAGGCGCGCTTTTTTAGAACACTGATTGTATCATCTCCTCATACGGCCAAGCTTTTTCCCAAGACTTTTGATCATGTTTTCTGCAGCAGGCCACACCATGAATTCTCCAGTATATTGGCTATGAGCAGAGGACTACTATCTTCCAAAAATATGGCCCTTATTGGCGCAATATGCGCAAACTCTGCACTTTACAGTTACTAAATCATGCCGAGATCAATCAGTTTCCTTCCATGAGAAGGGAAGAGGTAGAACATTTGGTTAACTCAATGAAAATGGCTTCCGAAAACAGCCAAACCGAGCAAGAAAATAGCATCGATGAATGGAGATATGATTTGTCTTAAGGTGTTTGGAAGGAAGTATGGAGATGACGATAGCGATGAAAGAGGATTCAAGGCAGTTATAGCAGAGTCAATGCAGCTGGCTGCTGTTCCTAATCTCGGGGACTATTTCCCTTATCTTGGCTCGCTTGATCTTCAGGGATTGATCTGCAAGTTTAAGGCTCTTGCCAAGGTTTTTGATGGGTTTCTTGAAAAGATTATCAATGATCATGTTCAGAACAAGGAAAGCAGTAAGCAAACTATGGATTTTGTGGATACTGTGTTGGCCATTATGGAATCTGGAGTGGCTGAATTCGAATTTGATCGCCACCATAAAAAAGCTATACCACTGGTAATTTTATTTGTTTCAACTTATTTCCTCCTTTCATTTGTGTAGATCCCACACATAATTCAACCATTCATATGGAAAAGAATCCAACCATTCATATGTTTTTTCTAGGACATGCTTTCTGCAGGAATGGACACTTCATCTACTGCAGTAGAATGGGTACTTTTTGAACTCATTAGACATCCACAAGTAATGAATAACTCCAAAAAGAACTAGAAACCTTTATCGGACTAGACAGGATGGTGGAGGAATCTGACCTTGACAATCTTGAATACCTTGACTTGGTAACAAAGGAAACCTTAAGAATCCATCCTTTTGACCTTTGTCGCTTCCGCATGAGTCGACGGAAGATTGTGTAGTCGATGGCTTTAATATACCTAAAGTGTCGTGCATAATAGTGAATACCTGGGCTATTGGCAGAGATCCAAATATCTGGGTAGAAGCACATAAGTTCCGTCCCGAAAGGTTTCTTGGAAGTGATATAGATCTTCGAGGACGCAATTTCGAGCTTATACCACTTGGTTCCGGCCGAAGAGGGTGTCCTGGATTGCAACTAGGACTCACAATTGTCCGAATATTAGTGGCGCAACTAGTTCGTTGCTTCAATTGGGAACTTCCCAATGGGATGCAACCCAGTGACTTGAACATGGATGAGCACTTTTATTTAGTAACTTCTAAAGCTGAACAACTGATGGCCATTCCTACACGCAGGTTGCAGAATCAAGGGGGTGTATAAATTGAAGGTTACAAGAAATTCGTCGGCAATATTTAGTTAAATTTATCTCAGTTTATGTTTTTTTTATATATATATATATATAAAATAAAACGTTGTCTTTAATGCATATGATCAAACAATATCTGAATGAAGGGTACTATCAAGTCCTCCAACCACATGCATAGGCCAGCTAGTGCAATCAACAGTCACTGCAAGATAGGTCTATCCTAAACACAATTCAAAAAGAATATATTATTGACAAATTTTTTGGCGAGAGAAGGAAATCTCGTGTAGGTTTCCAACAACCTAGGCAGGGCAAAAGAACCATTAGAGCCAATAGTTTCTTTGATAAAAATATGCAGATACATCAACTCATCCATAAAATAGTGTACCGGTTTGAATTTGCATAAAATCGTTTTCAGTTGACAGACTTACAGTAGAGAACAATCTTCCATTACTGATTATCTCCATCGAAAGCATCAATATTTAGGCAAATATTGTTAACCATCCTTATAGCTCTGTAACTATCACCCATGTCCTTGCTCCCAGTCCACAAAATCGACTCGTCGAGAATATCAGGATCGTAATGAATCAATTGGACCTGCAAAAAAATTCCAAATACAGCTGAAATGATCAGAAATACATTCTGCTCCAAGAAGACATCAAATATGGCATTGTTTTTTCTTTTTCCTTTCTGTGACTTATGAAGCGAGAGCCAGGCATTGGATATATAAAGCGGGAGAGTTGGAGGGATGGGATTGATATGTGGCAGAATAAAGACCACCACACAATCAAAACCAGAAGACCAAGTAAGACTCCTACAGCTAGGAATCATACACTTGTCAACCTAAAATGCAAAAAGTCTCTAATCCATTTCATTAACTTATAACTCCACTAGTGTTTTCTTTGTTGCATTGAAGGTTTTTAACTCAGCAGTCTGCTAATTTTTGCTTCACAATATGAATGTGTTACGCCGGCTAAGTTTCAGCATATTTGTAGCAAGAAAATAAAAACAACAATTACAATTTTCTACTATCATGATTCAAATTCGCGAAATCAGGAATGACACATATCAACTAGAAAATTTGGTGAAAGGCAAAGTGGATTCTTCAAACTAGCACTGATATATAGATTTGACCATGCTCTTATATATTTGAATTTTATCCAAGTAACATAGTAAACCCACCGATATACTTTCATTTTGAGTAGAATTATATTTTGTCAGAAATTCATGACCAAATTGTTTAGGAAAATAGAAATCTCTTAACCCACCTGTTCAGCCTGGAAGATAATACCTACTGACGGGCATAACTTAATTAACACAAACCATCAACTGATCTAACAAGTTATTAACCGTGGTTGCTAAGGAAGTGGCACATAATCACAATACAACTGCAAATTGTTGCAAATTTCTTGATCCACCGAATACAACCTGTTTCACAACTTTCATGCCCAATCTGTCAGTCAGTATGTTACTCTTCCACCAGAAACAAGAAAAAATATTCCATCTACATTACCAGTGTATAAAAGTTGCAGTTGAAGTATTAGTTCTAGATATGTTAAGATCAGAACCTGAAAGACTTCGTGCATTTCTTCTATTTGCTTCCTAAACCAGTTGTAAAGGACTCCATTTCTATCGCTTAAAATTAACTGCGTTTCCTCAGCTAAAATTCATGGGTTATTGTTCTTGAAAGTTCAAGTAATGATTAAGAGCCATATGATCATCATCATTAATGAAATTATTATCTTATAATTGCAAAAAATCCTAATTGACATTCTACATAAAATCATAATTGACATTTTTCTATAAACCAAGCCTAAAAGTTTCATCAACCTTGTGAAAAATCTAGCTCCCTATGAAACCCAAAAGATGAAGATGTTAAAACTGTCACTGTACTACTAAAGTCTTAGAAAAGCCAAATGGAACAGAGGGCAACAAAATAAAAAATATAAAAATAATAATCAAAGCAATTCGCAGCAGAACCGAGCAAAACTCGACAAACTACTACCAACAATACCAATCAGATGTACTCAGTGGAACCGATTAAGCACAATGTAAGCATATTTTTCTTTACCAAGCACAAAAACAGAGCCATAAACGCAACAAGATTGAGCCGTCAGCTTGAAAACTTCAAGGATGAAAAACCCTCTCCTCACACTGTCTTTCCTTTAATCGCCGCCGCTTTGTCTCACTTCAACGTCGCCGACGTTCCCGCTTCACCCAACGTCACCGGAGATATGTGTTAGATAATTGAATCGGCTTCCTCTGCTACAGTTTTCCACAGACAGGATATTTAGGTTTTTGTTTGTAATTATCATTGAACCGAAGGGCATTTATGACATTTTGTCTTTCGGGTAATAGTTCGGGCACCCAATATCACTGTTCCCAATAATCATGCCATCTAAACAAAAATGATACGTGTACTACATCTCCCCTGCCCGAGAGAAAACCTGAGGGGTCAAAATGTCGATAATGCCTCCATTTGAATCAAACCCTCCATTCGTTACCCTCGATGGAAGCTAGAAGGGTAAAGGGGATCTGCAAGCTCAAGAACGCCAACAACTGATCTCCGGCCGTCTTTTGCCTCGACACTCACCGCTGGTCCCTGCTCGTCGCCGGTCACCGCTGGTACCTGCTCGTCGCCGGTCACCGCTCTCCTCTCGTCTTTTGAATCGTTCCTGCATCAGGTGAGTAATATATGTGCTATTCATTTCAGTCTGTAATATTCTCTCACTCTCATTCTTTCTCTCACCGTCGTTTCTTGAAGGTAAGTTCGATCTTTCATTCTCTTCTCTCAGTTTCACTGAAGAATCGATGTTTTCTTCTTCTTCTTTTTAATAACAGCAAACTGGAGAATCGATATTAATTGGTAGAAAATGAGAGGAATAAATGTCAAAATCTGTCTTTTTAGGGCTAAGGAATAGGAGATTGAGAAGAAGAAATTAGAGGTTAAGGAGTAGCTTCAAGATCTACTAGGTCGAATTGAAGAAGAAACTAGGCCTTTGAGCACCACCTGTGAGGTCTCTGATTTTCCCTTTTCTTCTTTTGCAATATTTTCACTAGCATCTTATTGTGTTCTCTTAGTAACATATGCATTCATATTTTGCACCCAAACCTTATTACATAAATTCATTGAAAAAATAAACAAATGGTGGAGAGTTGAAAAGTAGAGAACACCTCTGGTCCAGTCAACACTGATAGTGCATAAATGATATTTAGGAGTGTTTTATGGATATAATATGGTGGAAGTTCTATAGAAGGATCAACAAAAATAAGCAGTTATTTTAGGAAATTCAATCGTGATATGTTGACATATAATCTGCATTGTATCACGTAGGAGGAAAAAAGGGGCGTTCTTCGATGATCATATCTTGTTCTTTATTTCACAGTGATGCTTTCTGTATGATGTATCTACTTCTTAATGCCTATTTCTGTAAATGCATATTTATTTGTAAGATCTCAAGTGGATTTGCCTGTATCCACATTAGGGATCACATGTTTATAGATTTTCTTATCTTAATGAGGAATGACCTACACGACGCTCTTCCGATCTGTTTTGAAGGGATTGCCATTCTAGCACAAAAACTAAAATAAACTTAAAGGGACTTACTTATAGACTCTTGAGCTTGTGATGAACCTAACTATGCCTAAATCCCCAATGAATTTGCAATGCATTAGTTTCAAGTTAGTGAACCTCATGCACTTAGTTTTCGCATTAACCAAAGATAAATTTTAATCAAATTTTAGTTTTATTTAATGTTTTCTAGATAATAGTAAAATCTGCCAAGTTATTAGTGGAAGCTTTCCATCATATTCTCAAAAAGGGTGCTCATGATCCGGCTAAGGCATAAAACTAGTCTATGCACTAACTTATCCACTAGCCATATGGAAGATATTGGTAAAAATGTTCTTCAGTTTCGATGCCTTAAGTTACAAGTATTAAACAAAGAACAACTAACATTATCACCAGCAAAACTCTGCAATTAGTGCAAAAACAGAGAATTAATCAGACCATTTGCATCAAAAGTAAGCAATCAAAATGAAGAAAATTAGGGTACCTAAATTGTCTAATGGTAAACTTATTGGTCTTGGTCTCTGATAAACATCATCGAAGAAAAACTAGGATTCTTGTTTTAGAAGTTTTTCTTTCCTTGTGAAGAACATATTGTAGATGAAACAAGTTCTTGAAGGCATAGATAGCAAAGAAGTCGTCGGTTCATCCAACAGGCCAAACTTGTATGGGTAAACTGAAGCTCATACTTCATCATGAATAGCATATAACAAGCTTTTTTGGATACTTCAAGGTTTAAAGTTAACAATCTTGCTATATGTTGGGATCTGTCTGTGATAAGCATATCATAAAGAATGAATCTTTGCATGTTGAAGACGTGAATTAACATATATGTTGTAAGGAATTTCCTTTAAATTTTTCGTTCTCTTGACATTTTTTGCTTGGCTTGATTATGTCTTGTTATAGTGCTTTCAGCAAAGAATCAGATTCAACTCAGACTAAGTAAATTGATAATGACATTTGATTACCTAATTTCTTGAAATCAAGATAATTTTTAGTTCAATTCACATATTATAGAAATCTCATGCCATTTCGTAACATTATTTTAACTATTTTTTCTTTTGCAGCTCTCTCTTTATTGGTGTCGAACTTTGATATATCTATCGGTCTTTATTGTACAGAATTAGGTATGCTAGGATGCGTGGTGCACATCCATTGTAGTGGCTGGTTTATGCAGGACAATGATACATTACAGTTCAATCAGCAAAGGTCCCAGACGGCACATTTAGGTTATTGTAGCAACTAGGGAAATGGACAAGTAACTTACCGTGCAATTATTCTAAAAAATGGCTCAATACTCAAAACTTGTAATTTATTAACTCTATTGAGTTGTTGTAATTCATTAACTCCATTGAGTTGCACAACTCAATGTTGACGTACATTATATCTATACAAGCCATAATGTGACCTAATTTTATCTTCTGTTAGCTTATCTGCATTGTGATGTGTGTCATATTTCAAACATAAAATTGAACTAAGAAAAAGCACATGAAAGTCACAGGCAAAAGGAAATTCAAGGAAATAAGCTCTATTGATATACTCTGCTAAGATAATAATACAACAGTACAGATAACTTGTGTGTTCATATCAACATGTGTATTGCTTGACCTTCTACTTTACAAATAAGAGGAACTCCATTGTTAGCCATGTAAACAAACATACAAACTAGTGGTCTTCTTGTCGCATTTCATTACCCTTGGAAATCAAGTTCAACGAAATCCTCTACCTTCAATGAATGTTGCAAGTGAAAAAGAAAAAAAAAATTGATCAATTCAACAAGATCTTGTTCAGGCAATCATCGGACCAACTAGATTGTCCTTCATCCCACTTGTAGCCACAATCTTTGTTACAGCTAACTCCATAATTCTTCCCTCTCATGTTTTGTGCCTTCAAAAATTAAGAGTTGAGTGTGTGACACCCCAATTTTTCTTTTTACTTTCATTTCAAGATCGGAAGAGCGAAACATGAGGACTAAATTAAATATGTATATAAAGTTAAAGGTTAAAAAAAGAAAGAAAAGAAGTGAATGAAACGTCTCTAGAGATTTCTAGTGGACTTGGCTCATTTAACATATATGTATAGATAAAAAAAACTAACTAAATTAAAAGAAAAAAAATATATAGAAAGAACAAAAGAAGAAAGAAAGAAGGCAGAAAGTTTCTGCCAACTTTCGTGCAGAAAAAAAGAAAGAAAATTGGAAGAATCTTGGGAAGAAGGAGAAGAGCAAAGATCAACCAAGTGAGTGTTCTTGTCATTAACTTTTGGATTTATATAAGTTTTGGAATGTAATCCTTGATTGGGGTTTATGAAATTTTTATGAAACTTGCATACTAGGATGTAATTTTATTTAATACATGTTTTAACGGCATGAAATCGTTATTTGGTTATGAAATTGAGGTTTTTGGTGTTAGTATAAGAATTTATGGTTAGCCATTACAAAGATGATATTTTATATGGAGAAAATAATTTGAAAATTTTACATAAGTTTGTGTTATGCGTGTAGGGAGAGGTATTATGTTAATGAATAAATTTGGTGAAGTTGAGATTCAATGAAAGTAATAAATGACTTAAAATTTAAAAGCAAGTGTTGAAAATTTTATTAAAGGCTTAAGAATTTATGTCTAAAGGTGAAGAGCTATTGTTATTATTTTAGTAGATATTTAAGACCTTAATATATATGATATTATTACAGTGTCTAAGATGGAGTAAATTCTCTAAAATAACTAGATGAAGTGGACAAACATACATTTATTTGAAGAATGAAGAACTATTGAAATTTTAAAGAAACATACGACTTGTAACCAAGAAGGAATTAATTAAGTGTATGTAGCCCTCTTGATCCTTACCTTATGATAGAAGGTTTGAATATTAAGGTGATTATTAACGACTAGTTTAACTATACAAGGATCCAAGAAGAGTAAGTTAATAATTCCTACGGTTTACGCTATGATACTATAGATTCAAGTTATGGGATTTTATGATGTGACAAGGATTTTATTTTGACTGCACGCATGTATGCTATTATGCATGTGTGTATATGTGTCAAATATCTAGGCTGCAAGCACCCCATACTTGTAGCCTAGATGTGTGCCATGTGTTACACGCACGCATGATGCGTGGGCAAAATAAAATTGTCCTATGATGTGAATATGAGTTAAATAAGGAAGTTATAGTTGAAATTTTCTTATTAGAGATGTATGTTTATGTATATAAACATTAGTGTGAAAAATTTGATCAAAGGTCAAAAAAAAAAAAAAAAAAAAACACTAGTGTTATTTATTGGTTTTAATGGGTATTGGAAACTTTAAAATGTGATACTATGATAAATTGCAAGACAAAGTAGAGTCTAGAACAATTATATGAAAGGAAGCATAAGACATTAATATGGAATGATCGGAATCCAAGCATGTATAGGAATTATTATTATGCATGTTCTGCCCTTCAACTTTTTAAGGTCATAAATGATAATATATGTTGAATTTTAGCAAGATACAACTTGGAAAATGATCTCCTAGTTAGATAATGATCTCCTATGAGTTGTCTATCATTCAAAATTTGAAAAACACTATTTGAAGACCGGTAGGAGTTTTTATAGCAAGTTATGTAAGAAGGGGCAGTGTGTACACGAGAACAGATTTTCAGGAAGTGGTGGAATATTTTGATATTGCCAGAATAGTTTTCTTAAGCTTAATTTTACACATGATGAACTTATACGAGTTCCCTACATTCTAGAAGAATTCAATGAAAATACGACGCCGTTCTTAGTTATAAAATGGCTTTAAATGTGCATTGCCCAACTATGAAAACTTAAAAACCCTTGTTTGTAGAATTTAAATGAAAAGGAGACTTGAAATCAAAAAGAGATTTTCATGTTGACAAAATTTGTTGAACTGGTAACTCTTTAACTAGTAAATGAGCTAGAAAGAAGATAAGTAGGATTGAGCAAGGATATTATATATGGATACATGATGATTGATAAATTTTAAACTATTATATAAGTTAAGAAATAAACAAGTTAAAAGAGGGGGAAATATGGAAAAATGAAGCTATAGTTGAAAGTATGCAAAAGTATGAGTATTTAAAATAAAAGAAGTAATTAGAAAGGAATTAGATGTTAAGTAGAATTTTATATAATGTTGCAGGAAATGATAAAGATCAAAGGGAATGAAGCACGAAAGGAGGCTATTTAGCCGGTGAGTAGAGATTTTCCTCTTCTTTCTTTCTTCTAAACGAAAATTGGATTAATCTCACATAAAACTTGCAATATTTTACAATGATGATGTATTTCTATAAAAATTCACAAAAGTTGATATTTTCTTTAGAAAGTTCACATGGATATTATATGAAATGATACTTCACGATTTATGTTTGATTTAAAACATGATTTATGATGCACGAAAACCCTCAAATTTGTATCCAATGTTATGAATATGCCACCCACGGGCGAAGGGACCTATATGGTTCAAGCTGACAAAATGATAAGCCGCCTACAGGCAAAGGGGTTTATGGCTCAAGCTGACTAAATGAACGCCACCTAGGTGAAGGGGTCTATGTGCTCGTTATAGCTCAAGCTGGTTATTGTGCCGCCTAGGGCGAAGGGATGTCTACACGCGTATGACTTGATATTATGATCATGAGATGTTGAATACTCTTTGAGAAAATTTTATAATGATCTTGAAAAGAAATGATTTTTATAATATTTTTCTAGTGGGTTTCACGATGATTATTAAATGAATGTTGTTCATGATATTTTCTAATGAACTTTATGATGATTATGAAGTTAAATGATATTCATGATATTTTCTAACGTGTGATGATTTTACAAATGTTGATATTATGTTGAATTTACATTTAAAGTCATGGAAATTCCCAAATGCACTTGAATGTTTTATTCGAGATTTTGTAAAAGTTATGTTTCGACTTTCCAAAGCATGTTTAATTATAAAACTATATTCACCGGGCTTACTAGCTCACATATATCTAAATGTTTTCCTTCCAGATAGAAATTAAAGTTTGGACAACACATTGTGGTCGAGCCTGTAATTTTGAGAATTGAGCCGCCACGTAATGTAATTGATTTGCTATAGCATTTATTAATTCTATGATTTACAAGGTTGACACATATAAGGTTATTAGTATATAGTTGGAAATTAGTTGAATCATATTTGGTTTAGTATATTGCTTGATTTATGAGGTGGTGTTGCTTATAATGAGGAATTATTAGTTTGTGGGATGTTGATGTGTTGGTATTGGGAATTGATACATGTTGGTTTTGTTAATAAAATAAAGGAGATACTGTCGAATTTTTTCTAGGATCATTAGTATGTACACAGGCCTTGACGGTAAATTTTGACTTCTAGTTGGAATTTATCGTCTGTGCACGTCACACTTCTAATAAGGTAGAGATGCTAGGAATGGGACATGTTAGAGTATTATTGACGTGGAGTTACAAAGTCTAAAATCATTGGAAAAAATGCAATTACTGCTTGTACTCAAGTAGGAATAAGCAAAGTTGAACATGAGAAGTTCCATCCAAACATGACATAAAATAAACTGCATTCTCAGATATTCAAAGCTACAAAACAAAATCCGATTATGATCCCAATTATTTGAAGAAAAAGGCACTCAGTCAACAAATTCATATGTCATGAGACGAACAAAAGAATACAAAAATATTTTGCATCTAAAGAGAACAAGACAGCGAGCATAGCACGATAATTTCTCACTTCACTGCTACTTAGTAATCAAGATATCAAAGCTCAATCATTCTACTTATACAATTTACATGTATTTGTGACCACATATCCTTCTTCAAGTTCTATTATGTTCGTTGTGCAATTGGTTCATTTTACATTTTCCATGGTAGATTCAAAGAAATTTACAGCTAAGGACTAAAGAACAGGGGAAACAACTGAAAATGATATTTGATTAGCAACAAAGATACAGCTAGAAATCAATTTGATTCGCAAAATCTTGAAATTTTTGCTATGCTGAAGATTCGCATACCTTGGTTTCAGCAGATTCAGATTATCAACAAGACAATACACCTAATGAGACTTGTGTATCAATTTTTTTTCTCATTTACATCTCTTGAATGCAAATTTAAATTATAAATTTATTATTTGAAGAACTCAACTTTGCGCAGTTTGTAAAACAATGCTCAATTTCATTAAAATGAAATGGTGACTAAGCAGCCATATTTCAAGGATTTTGTCATCCCTTTTTTCCTTCAATATGTATGCAAAAATTTCTTTCGAATAAGTGTTGTTTAACTCACCTCCATACTTTCAAGATGAGAAAAGGCAAGACTATCAACTATTTTTACATGGCATTTGTAAAAGAATACCAATTGAAGGTAACAAAATGGAATTTTCTAACATGACTACTGTCTCCTTTGATTCTATGGTTTGAAATTCCCCTAAAACTTGCATAAATTCCCACATCAGCAGTAACTAGAGATTTTCGCAGGAAAAAAAAAGTTTAACCGGAACCCTTACTTGCATCCATGGTCGCCGGCTACCGGAATCCGGCCAATGTGGGTCACCAAACTTGGCTCTTTCACCCTCCTCTCCTGGATCCACCGAATTTGGGTCTTTCACTTGGGTCTGGCGGCTGCATTTCTTTTCTAGTCGGAAACTCGTCCAGACGTCTTCGTCGGAAATGGGTTACGGATAAGGGAGTAAGGGAAGAGCTTCTGGGGTTTCAGCAGGGAGTGAGGGAGGAAATGGCAGAAATCGTGAGACAAATTTGGTGGTTTTTAGAGGGGGGACGGTAGGGGTGGGTAGTCAATTTCTTGCGATATCTCGTGTACTCTCTCGGCCAATTTATCATAGTACACCTATCACTACTCCAATGTAAATGTTTATGATTCATATTATGCGTAAATTTCACAAATAGTCTCTAATTTTTATACTTTGCAACAGTTAGGTCCTCATTTTCTTCAACGTCGTTGGTTTCTAACCTTTCATCAACTTTCCCATAAGGTTCCTTATTTCATAAAAATAACATTTATATCCTTTATTTAACATTATACTTTATTTAATTGTTACTGTGTTTTTCATCTTTCCCGTGTTGCCGGTTGTTATTTGTTACCATGTTGTTTTTGCGTTTGTTGCAATGATAACATTGTTTTTTCCCCCTTGAGTTGTAATGGTAACATTGTTAAGCATTGTTAAAGTGATTTTTATGTTAGCGGGTTGTTACTATCTCTCTCTCTCTCTCTCTCTCTCTCTCTCTCTCTCTCTAATTTGTGGTTACCATGTGTTCGGGGTTTTTATTTCTTTGGGGGTTTTTTGTTACTATGAAGTGGCACTTCGTTGGAAATTCATTACTTAATAATTATTATAATAATTAAAATTATAATTATAGTAATATTATTAATAAAAATATAATTAATTACATTTAATAAAAAATTGAAAGTAATTAAAATTGTCTGGGGTAATTTTGATCAAGGTAGTTTTGCAATAATTTCAAATATGAGTGTATTTTTCAAACCCTTATTATGAAATAAAGTTTTTATCTAAGCCCTATTATTATTTTAAAACTTTCAGCTAGGGCCAATAAAAATGGCTAAGCCATTTCGTTCTTTAGACCACAGAGGCTAAGCGTCCAGCTCTCCTTTTATAAAGGAGAATATTACTCCTCCCGTGAGGTTGGATGTGGGATCTTGAATCACCGTTTTTCATAGATCGGCAATCGCATTGGAGGAGAAAAGGGGCATTTATTTCCTCTTTTTTATTTTTTTATTTTTTGTTTCTATTTTTCGTTTTTGCTGGGATTAACGATAACAAAAGCAGTTTTGGCTTATCCTACGTAAATTCAAAATTAAAAACGGATGTGTGATAAATTGGATAACATTAATAATTCCCTCAAATCTGATCTGAATTCAGGAAGTCTCTTTTTTTTCATAAAACAAAACTCTTATTGTTTGGTATTCTACTTCATTTGTTTTCTAGATTATATCCTGCATTTAATGTTAGTATCTACCTCTTTACAATAGTTGTGCGTGTTTAATATTGTATTTTGAACCATGCAACCTAGAAATTTGATTCCTAGCCATTTATGGTTGGATTAAAAAAAAAAAAAATCTCAGGCGCTGCCCTTGAACCCCCAAAGAACTGCCTCCGCCCCTTCCAACACCTCCACACACATTAACATTCGCATTAGATTCAGTTAGGTCTTGCCCAAAATTCTGGCTTCGTCCCTATTCACAAAGAAGGGGATCAGTTGCTTTTTTATTAGTTTATTTACAAAGTGTGGTTAGCAAGTGCCATTCGACTTGTGACTAAAATATTTTCAATTAAAACTATTTGATTGAAACACATGAACGTTATATTGCAAGTACAATAATTTTGCCCATCATAATTCGTGTTATCTTGTAGCCACTTTGATCTCGTTCACCATTGGTGCATCACCACAAACTTATCTCGAAAAATTTTTGGAACTCAATACCCCAAACAAATAAAGAACTGATAAGTAAATATAAGAGGTCTTATAATTTATTATTTAGTTAAAACTCTTGACAACACTCATAATATTTTTTATCTTCGTGGAGTATTTGGTTTTTGGTACTCCTAAAATCCTAGAAATTTCCCGACTTAAATAGAATGGAGTCACCCGTAATTGTGCGTTTATGAAATGGAAACCTTTGTACTTTGTATTGAGCTCCAACTATAGAGATCCTAATTTTGGCTTTTTTTTTGTGATTTTGTAACTAATTTCATATCTAAGACAGTAAGTGGTAACATGCTCAATCCTCGACTTTCCGGGAAACAATTTTCAAGTTTTTACAGTTTTATATTTCTTATATATGGAATAAAGCTTGTCTCAAGTTTTGAATACGACAGTTGATGAACAGAAGTAAGAAGGCATCCCAAATAGCAACGTGTTTACCAATGTAAATCTGGGGGAGCTACTAGGAAAACCTATTGTTAAGATACTCATTCTATTGTGATTTATGAATGTTTACGATACGCAAAAGTATTAGAAATATTTTAGTTGTGACATTTCTCAATAAACTTGAAAGTCCCTATAAAGATATGCAAGCATAGACTTACCCAGGGGCAGATCCAGAAATTTAAATTTAGTGTGGTTGGGAATTTTGAAATAAAGAAACTATAAAATAGTTTGGCAATGAATACGAATACAAATGACGTACTTTTACAATTATTCTTTATGGATTTTCATACTTTGAAACCGTTTTACAATTAGTTCATTATCAATATTTAAAAATACTTCTTTCTCTACATAAATAAGAAGGTTATCATTTATCCACTCGTCACTTATTCGATTGCGCAACCTATCCTTCACAATACTCATTGTGGAAAACACTCGTTCTATAGTAGTAGTGGCAACAGGTAAAATTAATGCCACAGTCAGGAGCTTATAAACCCAAGCAAAAAGTCTATGTTTTTTTGGGCCAGTGCGGTCCAGGCTCTATTTCTATTGGACTGCTGGGCAGTCCAGTGTGGTCCAAGGACCACACTAGGCCTACTGGGCCTCTGGACTTGTCTAACAAATAATAGAGCACAATGTTTTTATGCTTCCCAGGACTGCAAGCATGTTAAATGAAAATGCATGGATAGGTATGTGGACAGTATTCCCCAAGCTACTTGTATACACATAAATCTATCAAAATAAGGCATGGAAATTTATTCAGTGCCATACCAAAAACATGCGGGGAAGGCTTCATGCTATATATTTATATCTTCTTCTTTCTTTCCCTTCATCATCTTCCTTATCATCTCTCAATAACAACACAGTTTCCACTGAGCCATGGCTTGGATTTGGATAGCGGTCTCAATGTTAATTGCACTTCTTTATGTCCTTCAACTAGTGTTGATCCCAAAAAGGAAGAAGAAATTGCCACCGGGGCCAAAAGGGATTCCCATTTTAGGCCACCTTCGCTTGTTGGGAAAGAATCCCCATCAAGATCTCTACCAAATTGCCCAAAAATACGGCCCCATAGTGCATCTGCAGTTTGGCCATGTTCCGGCCATTATTGTATCATCTTCTCATGCGGCCAAGCTTTTTCTCAAGACTTATGATAATGTTTTCTGCAGCAGGCCACACCATGAATTCTCCAAGTACATTGGTTACAAGCAGAGGACTCTTGTCTTACAAAAATATGGCCCTTATTGGCTCAATATGCGTAAAACTGTGCACTTTACACTTACTGAGTAGTGCAAGGATCAATCAGTTCCACTCCATAAGAAGGGAAGAGGTAGGAGATTTTGTTAACTCACTTAAAATGGCTTCGGAAAAAGGTGAAACCGTGGATGTTAGCGAGAAAATAGCATCGATGAATACAGATATGATTTGCCTTATGGTGTTTGGAAGGAAGTATGGAGATAAGGATTTCGATGAAAGGGGATTCAAGGCAGTTATAACAGAGTCCCTGCAGCTGGCTGCTGTTCCTAATCTTGGGGACTATTTCCCGTATCTTGGCGTGCTTGATCTTCAGGGATTGACGCGCAAGTTTAAGGCTCTTGCCAAGGTTTTTGATGGGTTTTTTGAAAAGATTATTGATGATCATGTTCAGAACAAGGAAAGCAATAAGCAAACTATGGATTTTGTGGATACCCTGTCGGCCATTATGGAATCCAGGGTGACTGAATTCGAATTTGATCGCCGCCATATAAAAGCTATACTACTGGTAATTTATTTGCTTCAACTTATTTCTTCATTTCATTTTTTCATCTAAAATTCAGCTCCTAGATAAGCAAACTAACTATTCTATACTAGATCCCACACATAATCCAACCATTCATATGTTTTTTTTCCAGGAGATGCTTCTTGCACTTCATCTGCTGATGTAGAATGGGTACTTTCTGAACTCATTAGACATCCACAAGTAATGAAAAAACTCCAAAAGGAATTAGAAACCTTTATCGAACCAAATAGAATGGTGGAGGAATCTGACCTTTACAATCTTGAATACCTCAACATGGTAATAAAGGAAACCTTTAGACTTCATCCTTTAGCACCTTTGTTGGTCCCGCATGAGGCAATGGAAGATTGTGTAATTAATGGATTTGATATACCAAAAGCATCGCGTGTAATAGTGAACATATGGGCTATTGGTAAAGATCCAAATATCTGGGTAGAAGTAGAAAAGTTCCATCCCGAAAGGTTCTTGGAAGTGATGTAGATCTTTGAGGACACAACTTTGAGCTTATACCATTTGGTTCCGGGCGAAGAGGGTGCCCTGGATTGCAGCTAGGACTCACAGTTGTCCGAATGTTGGTGGCACAACTAGTTCATTGCTTCAATTGGGAACTTCCCAACCGGATGAAACCCAGTGACTTGAACATGGATGAGCATTTCGGTGTAGTAACTTCTAGAGTGGAACACCTGATGGCCATTCCTACATACAGGTTGCAGAACAAGTAAAGTGTACAGAGTTAAATTTTAGTTTACAATAAATTTTATATATCTGTGTGCCGGCATTCACATGTGGACGTATCTATTTTCAGATGTAACAGCATTAGGTTGCCATCTAGATTGGCATTGATAAACAAACAGCATCATTCAGAAGGATCTGAATTGAAAGTTCAAGGTATTCAACTGCAATATTTAGTTAAATTAATCACATATTACAAATATTTCTCTAAAACCTGGTAATTGGCTGGTTGAGAAATATAAAATGGTCAGCGTTCAAATATTTTGTTCAAAAAACAGAAGAGCAAACTTGAGGTTGGAAATCAAGGTGTGTAGAAAGCCTTTTTCCATTATCACACTGCAACACAGTATCATATTTACTAAAGTCGTTATTATTATCATCATCATCATATGCATAGCAGCATAGGCCAGCTAGTACTATCAGCAGGCACTAAACTGCTAGTATCCTAACACAACGGGAAAAGAATATATTATTGACAAATATTTTGGTTTCCAACAACTTAGGCAGGGAAAAAAAATTCCATCAGAGCCAATAGTTTCTTTATAGACAGTCAACAGCTCATCCAGAAAATAGTGTACCAGTTTCGCATTAAATCGTATTCAGTTGAGAGACTTACAGTAGGTTACAATCTTCCAGCGCTGATTGTCTCCTGGGTAGGTCGAGAGTTTAAAGCACATTCCGCCCCTCCCCTCCCCAATCTCCTCCTTGTACATATATTTATAAAATATGTATGTGTGTGTGTGTGTGTGTCTATATATATAGATTACTCCAAACAATCAGTATTATAATCCAAAAAATATCATTAGCGAAAATACAAATAACAAGCAGAAAGAGAAACAGGGCTAGAAGCCAACTGGAAATGGCACTAGACAAAGAAGCATCAAAAGCCAGAGAGAAAGGCAGAGCCTCTTCTTATACAAAAGGCAAAAAAGTTCAATTAAACTCATCGTAATAAGTATCTAGTGAGGTCTCTTTCCCCTTTTCGATTAGGCATTATTATGACATTAATCATGCTTACTATCCAGTATAATATATTATGATTAAATTTCATATATGGTTTCTAACTTTTACCCTTCACATTAGTTAGGCACTCATTTTTCCACCGTCGTGGTTCTCAACCTTTCACATTATTTTAGTTTTTATTTTTTTAAATTATTTTTGTTTTTATTTAAAGAGTGAGGGACGTAAAAGTCACTTAAATATGAGTAGACATTTTATGTGTAAATCTATGAAATGTTAAAGGGTTACGGCATTCAAATGCGAAGGTTAGAGAACACACACGTATATATAAATATAATTTACCATATTTATTGTTCCATAATCCGAAAATCAATTGCCAATCAAATGATCTCATGCGTATATGGAACCCACTTATAAAAAATCGGGTGGCATTTCAAAAGGGGTTATTTTCACATTTTGCCTTTACAGTTAGGATCGCTTGAATCCCTAACACAGAATCCCATCATTCATTTCTTTTGGTTTTTCCAGGACGTGGTTCTTGCAGGAAACGGACACTCCATCTACTGCAGTAGAATGGGTACTTTCTGAACTCATTCATTAGACATCCACAAGTAATGAAAAAACTCCAAAAAGAAACTAGACAGAATGGTGGAGAAATCTGACCTTTACAATTTTGAATACCTCAACATGGTAATGAAGGAAACCTTAAAGACTTTATCCTTTAGCACCTTTGTCGATTCCTCATTAATCAGTGGAAGATTGTGTAGTCTGTGGCTATGATATACCAAAAGCATCACACATAACAGTGAAAATACGGGCCGTCGCCAAAGATCCAAACATCCGGCTATAATATACCTAGATTGGCATTGATAAATAAATAGCATCGTTCAGGAGGATCTGAATTGAAGGTTACAAGGAATTCAACTGCAATATTTTGCTAAATTTATCACACTTCACTATTTCTCTAAAACCTTATCCTTTGATCGAGGAAATATAAAATGCTCAGCGTCCAAATATTTCGTTCAACTAGGGAGGGTATGACTTGCATCGTTTAAAAACATAAGAGCAAACTAGTGGTTGGAAGTCAGGGCGTGTAGAAAGCCTTTTTCATTACCACACTGCAATACAGTAGCATAATTAAGTCATCAGAGCAATACATTCTACAGTCATTAATATTTATCATTACACGGATGTTTTACATCATCATCCTCATCATTATTGTAATTACACGATGATCAAACAAATATCTGATCAGAATGAAGGGCACTCCCAAGTCCTCCAACCATACGCATAGGCCGGCTAGAGAAATCAACAGGCACTACAAGATAGGTCCACATATGTCCTAAACACAATTCAAAAAGAATATATATTATTTACAAATATTTTGGCGTGAGAAGGAAACCTTATGAAGGTTTCCAACAACTCGGGCAGGGCAAAGGGCAAAAGAGGGGGGCAAAAAAAGCACTATCAGAGCCAATAGTCTCAGATAGACAGTCATCAGCTCATCCATAAAATAGTGAGCCAGTTTCAATTTGCATTAAATCAGTCATATTCGGTTGAGAGACTTACAGTAGGGTACAATCTTCCAGCGCTGATTGTCTCCCTTTTTCCACTCCCAAAGGACAATGGTAGTGCCATCATGGACACCGCCATGGTTTTTATCTCCATTGAACGCATCAACATTTAGGCGAATATTGTTAACCATCCTTATAGCTCTGTAACTATCGCCCAAGTCCTTGCTCTCAGTCCACAAAATCGACTCATCAAGTCTATCAGGCTTGTAAGGAATCAGTTGCACCTGCAGAAGAATTCCAACACAGCTGAATGATAAGAAATACGTTCTGCTCCAAAGAGACATCAAATACCGGCATTGTTTTTTCATTTTCTTTTCTTGTGACTTATGAAGCGATAGCCAGGCATCGGATATATAAAGTGGGAGAGTTGGAGGGATGGGATTGATATGCGGCCGATTAAAGGCCACTTCACAATCAAAACCAGCTGACCAAGTTAGACTCTAAAAATAGGAATTATATACTTGTTAACCCATTATACAAAAAGTCTCTAATCCATTTCATGTTCTAGCCAATCAAAAGAATCTCATGATTTTCCAGAAATAAAGAAAAGATAACTAATGAACAAATACAAAGATCGGCAAGTCCTGCATCATCTTCTTTCATGGACAATGGTGATATGATAAGCATGTTTGAGGATGGTTATGAAGATATGGTACATAGAGTTATGGTTCCATCAGACGGTTTACTCATGATTTAGTGAATAATTTTGAGGCAAGCAACTATCCCAATAATGCCCTGATAATAAAAGAAAATGCCCTGATAATAATGCCCTGATAATAAAAGAAAATGCATGAAATATGAAGACAAAACAAAGTCATAGACTCCAACAACGATCCAAATTAGAAATTTTAAAATGACCAAGTCTTATATTCGTTAACATTGGTGAGAAATGACATGTAACATAAAATCCCTCCCAAAAAAAGAAGAGGAGAAATTCTCGATTCGCGTACGTGTTTCACAAATTTTTATATTTTTTAAGTTAAAAATAATCCAATATTTTAAAAAAATATAGAACTTCAATTCCTGGAAAACCAATTACCTAGGTCGCCAAAGAAAATATTTTCCTCGTTTCCTTAGAAATTAGAACGGTCAAGTGAACGAAAGTGGAAAATATTTTCTATGGCAAAAAAGCCGATCAACCCGTACAAAAGGGGAATTTAAGTGGAAAACTATCAGTTCCCATGAAAAATTATGGCAATCAAACACACCTTATATAACTTTACCAAGAAAGTAAAGATATATACTGACTGAATAATGATATTTGTCAAAATTCCAAGCCATCTTTCTGCCAAAAACACAGAGTGTGGATCAAATAATTATATTAGCTGTGATGATTGGTGAGATAGTCTATTGGATTGGCACTACACCTTCACTTAAAAAATAAATAAATAAATAAAGAGGAGGTAAACATTAACGCACTGATCTGTATATAAAGAAAAAGGTGAACATACGGGATGGGTGGCACCGATAGAGTGCTTCATGGCCTGCCCAGTCGCTTTATTAATCAACGCAAAGCTGGGAAATCCCTCTTCGTCCTTGACTTTTGTGCTGAATTTCTCATCTTTAATCCAGTGCTGAAATAGCAAGGCAGACGACAAATCGATCACTTCTATCAAAAATAGAATTGAAAGAACACAAATAGATTGCAAATTTTCTAACAATAGAGCATACCTGAAATGGATCTGATGGATTGGAAGGGACCAGGACAACCTTCCCCTCGCGGATAGTCATAGAGTAATTAGTCTCCGCCTTAGTATAAACCCTAACAGAGGGTTTGTTAGCGACCTCCGGGCTGTGGTGACTGTGGGGATGCACAAACGAAGGAAGGTGAGGATGATGGTGATGTTGGCTTTGATGAGGGATGACAGTTGGTGGTGGCGGAGCAGAGTCTGCCACTGCTACATGGGAGCTATGATGAACATGGGTGACTTGCGGTGGTGGAAGCGGCTCGGGATGCCCGTGATAATGGGGCGGTGGTACATGCTCCCAGTGAAAAGGAGGCGGGGGCACATTTACCCCGTAAACCGGGGGTGGGGCCGGTCGTCCCGGAGGCGGAGGCTCATTTACCCCGTACAAGGGGGGTGGAGCCGGTGGCCCCGGAGGCGGGTACTCTTCTTCTCTCCGGTCTCGACCATGGTGGTGGGAATGGGGGTAGCCATGGGGATATTCCATTTCGACAGGCAGTCTCCAGAGCGGAGCGCCAATTTCTTGTATATATACATGGCTAATCAGCATTATCTAGTCCCAGCCTTTCATCCTACTACATTTCTCATCCTCAGCCTTTAGAAACTGATATTTTTACATTCAATTCTCACGATTTCTGCGCTATCTACCCTTTTTTACTTAAAATGACGATAATACCCTTTGATTGCTAACTAAGAATTTAGTATATTAAAAATAAATAAAAACACAATAATGTGATTTGGTTGCTTTTTTGAAAAAAGTCTAATCAAATAAAAAACAAAGTAAAAAAAATTCAATATCGATAAAAAATTTTCACACCTATATTAGTACTCTTATGGCACTTACATGTCTCACGTGGTTGTATGTATACACACCATGTATTCACATAATGTGCATACGTACAATTACACAAGACATATAAAGGAATTTATATGGGTGTTATAATATTATTGCTAGTACTAATAATGTTGTTTATTTAGTTTTATTTACCTATTATCTAGTCTAGAATAATATTATTTAGACAAAAGTAAGGATAAAAAGTTAGAAAAAATAAACATGTGGCACATGTGATTGTCATTGACTTAAAAATAATGTGATGTGTTGAAAAATAGGATCACATCATATGTCAATTTTATTTAACTTTTTATATCATCTTTTGTTTAAATAGCATAACTCATTTATTTATAAATAATTCTATTTGGAAACAAATAAAAACACAAAAAATGTGACAAAAAGGATATATGGTCAATGTGATTACCATTGATGTATAGTTGATGTGATGGGTTGAGAAACATGATTCTGCCATGTATAGGTGATGTGATGGGTTGAAAAATAGGATTCTGCTATGTGTCAGTTTTGTTAAATTTTTGTACCACTTTTTCTTCAAGTAGCACAACTCTTTATTTATTGCTTTTTATGTTAATCAAGTTGGAGGTTATTATAGTTTATTTTTGTCCAAAAAGATAGATAGCGCCAAAAAAAATGAGAATTGAAAGTAAAAACACTAGTTTTTAAAGATTAAGGATTAAAAACATATATATATATATATATATATGAAAGGTTGGAGGTCAATCGTGCTGACTAGCCATATATACATATATGCCAAGGAGGAAAAGAATAATTATCGATAATTATCGCTATGTAGTCCTAAGCTTTCATGTTAACGGGATTTAGAGTCCTTACTTTTTAAAGAGTAAATTGCAGCAAATTTCCTTATCTTTGCATTCGTTTGCACTTTTTTCTCAACCTTTAAATCCAGAAAAACAGGTCCGTAACTTTAGTATTCTTCTGTAACATCAAGATGCTATTTAACCATCAAAATGTTAGAATCCATTAGGTGACTATTTAAATAAAATTATATTATAATTTTGAAGTCCGCATGTCACTTTTTTGTAGGCACGACGGAGCCCTTTTCTTTTTAATTCCAAGTCTAGTCTCATGAAATCAAGGGCACCAAAATTTTATAGGATTCGTGACATATAGTCCAACAATACATTCAGAGTAAATTTCAATTTCATTAATGGGCCTAAATAGTTCTGTAAATTCATTCCACAACTTTCGCTCATGAAGTTTCACGTAGTCTAAAGCCTTGGCATGGTCATAACATGTCTAAAAGTTTACACAGTTCATGTCCCATGGTCAAAGTTTGGAACAATACATTTATATTATTGAAATCGTTCTTGTAAATGTTCCAAATCAATTTAGGATTTTCAATGTTATAGAATGTACATAAAAGTAGATTCTGTATACCAAATGTGCTTCTAGTTGATCAAAGTCTGACTCATCCTCGTATCTTGAATTTACCTACAAAAATGTAGAAAGAGAGGTGTGAACATTTACATGTCCGGTGAGTAGAACATGTAAGTGTGGCAATTGTATTATTACTTAATAAAAAACTTCTAGACTATAATATTTTTTCATTAAATTAGATACACCGAGGTTATTTTGGGTATACCATAACTTTATCATATCATGGGCACATTCATAAATTGCCAACGAATCATAATATTTGCCACAAACCTTTGGTGGTAGGTCATTTGTTCACCATTCATTGGTAAATCATTCATTCGTTCATTCATTGGCATATCATTAATTCATTTAGCAATTGCTACGTATCATACTTTTATCATTCATTGCCTAAGAATTTCTTTACTTTTGATACTTTTCCCTAGTCAAATGGCATATCAATTTAATCTTCAAATTACTCATAAAGAATCATGGTCATCATTATTGAAAATAGTCGTCGTAGGAAATATTCATCATTCTTGAGTAAGATTATTACTTCAGAGAGTATGTTTACCCTGATCATAATTCTTGAGAGTAATAATAATCAAAGCTTTGGAATCATTCCAGAAAGTGATGAGCAACATGAAATTGTTCCACGTGAGAGAAGAACATTTAATTTTTCATTAGAAGAAGGGTCATGCGCAAGAATCATTAGAAAATGATCTACTCCTTTAGAACTGTCATAGAATCACTCTTGGTATCATACAAATATTCAAGAATATTTTCAACAAAAATATTTTTGGCTCATCTTTGAAAAAAAAGGAACTTCCTGGCTCTGCTCACCTTATATCTCATTTTAAGTGTAAATCTATAGTCAAATAAATAGGAGAAGTTGTATTAAAATTACTTTCTAACGAAATTAGGGAAAAGAAATAGATTTTGCATCTTAGTGAGCATGTATACCTAATAAATCACTTTGATGAGCATAAATGGCAATTGATGCTCTTTAATGGTCATAGGTGCTCTGTAATGACCCTCAATGGCCATTGTTGCCCTTTGATGCCCTTTAATACTCATGGATGCTCTTCAATGGCCATTGATGCCCCTTAAAAGGTATTTATGCACAAATTACACACAATACACAAATGTCTTTCTTCTCTTGTATTAATTGTACATGCAATCCTCTTCTTCCTTCATATACTGTAAAACTAATTCTTCTACGACCAGTAACTAATTCTTTTGCTTCAGTATTGTTAAGGTATGGATTCTTTCATACATCAGAGTATTGTGAGTTTCTTGATAAAAGCTTTTGTGTAATTAAACATTAAAGACGACAAAAGGGAAAATTAGTTTTGTTAATTGGGTTGTCTTTTCCAATTCACTGGCCATAGGTTTTAATAGATATTGTATTGACTCTTTCTTCTGTCAGAAGCTAACCCAATTGTTGACGTTATAACTCTCAATTCTTCCAAAAGTTAATTCACATGTCCTATTTTAGAAAAATTCACGCATATAATTGTATATTATTAATCTTTTCATCATATGCCCCATATATATATGTATATATATATATATGCCTTCAAAACCATCCGGGGAATATACTTTAATCCTTCAGAATGGGCAAAATCTCAAATTAACCCAATCTTTTTTCCAAATATGGAATGTTAGAAAACCTCATGTACTCAACATAATTCATGCCTATATGTGTATTTCTTCAATCGCACTTTGAACCATCAAAACATATAGAATCTTGAGTAGCCAATCTTTGAAAAAAATTGTGAACACTATTACTCACATCTGGATCATTCCTTGAAATTTTTGCACTTGAAGATATCTTATAAAATAATCTTTCCTTCAATTTAAGCTCAGCCTTTAACCACTCATAAATTTGAAAGAATAAGTTCATTGTGTAATATAATAATTCAAGAAAACCTGAGTCTTTACAAGGCATATATCACTTTTTATATTATCACGTGACTTGAAATGTAACTACAATTATAATAGGATGTAAGCATTCTAATGAAGCATTTAGATTTAAATGTAAATAGGTGCAAAGGTTGTGGAGGCGAATATTTAAATAAAATAGTATTATAAATTTGAAATCCGCATGCCACTTTTCTATGGGCATATATTATTTTTTTATATTATCACGTGACTCGAAATATAAATACAAATATAATACGATTTAAGCATTTTAGTGAAGCATTTAGATATAAGTGTGAATAAGTGCAAAGGATGTGGACCTATTGGTCCAAAATGAAAAATTGAATACAAAAGCGCAAATAAAAGGCAAAAATTATGTAACCTTTTCTGCAATTTACCCTTTTTTAAAATTTGACATTTCTAAATATCACCTTTTTTGGCGAAATTTACGCCTCTTGACTTTAATATATATACATATATATATATATATAATATCAATTAGATTTTAATTAAATGTATATCATTTTTCTTTTTCTTTAGTTAGACGTATATCATTTTTCTTTTTCTTTTTTGGTTTTTTGAACCACGCTTGTATCGTTTTTCTAGTGGTGGAATCTAATTGAAAGATAAAATTAATGGTGGAAGAATAGGATCAAATGGCGCAAAATGCAGACAAGAAAAGTGGAAATGGTGCTAGATAAAGAAGCAGCAAAGCCAGAGAGAAAGTGAGAGCTATTTTTCTCTTTATAAAAAGAACAAAAAAGTTGGACTCATTGACAGTAGTGTTTTGACTTGTTACCAAAAAAAAAAAAAATGGACAAAAATTTGGATCAAAATATTCAGTACAGACCAAATTCAATTAAACTCCCCCAATCTTCAATTAGTTTTTTTGACATTTAAAGGGTGTTTTAAACTATTTTTATAAGCTGAGTTGATAAATTCTCATGTGGAATGATTTTATTAGTTCATCTTTCATTAGAAGTTAACATTTATAGTTAGTCCCCCCGCCCCCCCCAATATGAAGTTTATAATTAATTAAAAGTCAAGCTAATATTGTTTACTTGAAAAATGAAAATAATTAAACGGTGTTAGTTGACAATTTATAATAAGTTCTAATTATAATTATTCATAGTAAGGACGGCTTTTGTAGCCAGTAAGTGTTTTAAGCAAAATAATAATAATAATTTCTCTCTATCCTATTTATGGTTCACACTCTTTCTTATTATTATATGTGTCACGCTACTCCTTTTTCCACCAGTAATTAATCTTTACGGTCGTATTTACTGTTGAAGTAATATACTAGTTTTCTAATTCGGAATCGGTTGCCGACTAAACCATGTCATAACCATTTGTAAATTATTTATTGTTCCATAAATCGGCTGCCAATTAAATAATGGCACGTTTTTAGTGAGTTGGACCATACTTATAAAAAATCAAGTTGGATCTAAACTTGTTGAAACCAGCTTTTTGTCGTTTTCCTACCACGTGTTTCATTAGTCTCGTTGCACACATGTTTCATTAGTCCCGTTCCAACTAAAAATAGTTTAACACTAAATGTATGACACTATATTATTCAGTGTGCATTAGAATAAGCTATATAATTATAAATTTTTATTGATATACAATATATAGCTGTATGGTACTATTTATATAGTGTTAGATTAAGACTACTATTCCTTTAGTCTTTTATGGTGTCATCTACTGACATAAAAGCGAATCTTTTACATCTAACAATTGACACTCACACCCTGCAATAGGTGGTCGTTACTATTGTCATTAGTTCATCTAAAAAGTGAGGTGGTTAGCATATGATGTAATATGATGTCATTTGACTAGTTTTTAAAAATTTTTCAATATTGAAAACACGTGATTGTTGTATTGCCATTACAATTATTATACTTGTTATACTACAATCGGTGTAATCTCGTTGATCTTTCACCATCAGTACATCATCCAAAACTTTTCTCTATTTGTATCTACGCGGAATAAGTCTATGAAGTTGTGTATTTCTAATATGAAAAAGTAATATAGGTAAATTGGCTATCATGGAATTAGATATTTATATATCAGTGATGAATTTGAAGGCTAACAAAGAGCCAATGGGAGATAGCTAGTTGAATATACCACTTTTTCGTGTTAAATGAATCTCTCTAAAATTACTGTATCTATACACCAAAAAATATTTTTCATCCACTTAAAATCGTATTATAATATAATGAAAACGAAAAAATTATTGTTTTATTCTTATTATGTCAGTCGGATGAATACGGTCCACACGCTCCTTTATTCAGACATATCCTTTTGTTACTTGATGAGCTTGGATGCACGTTTGGTAGAATAGAGTGGCATGTTTAGCGTATTTTGCTATTCATTCTACAGTTACCTATCATTAATTTGATTGTATTCCAATGTTTCTTGCCCCTCTTGCGAGTGGGCCTACTATTTGAATGAAATTTTCTTTTCAAAAAAAAAAAAAAAAGAAAGTAGAAAAATATCAAATCAAATAATTTGTAATGAATGTATTAAATAGAATGCAGTCACCATTAATCGTGGGTATATGAAATGGATTAAATGTTTGTGTTGAGTACACATGGCCCCTGTTATTGGGGGATCAGGGGCTTGATCCCCTAATAACAAGAGGCCATGTGTGTAGGAGGTCGCTCCCTACAATATTTTAAAAAACAATGTTCAAGTTTTTTTTCCTTCTATATGTAATAAAATGTATCTTTAATTTGGATTTTTAAGACGAGATACTTTTTAAAAAGAAAAACTTAAAGGGTAAAAAAGGGGGAATCTTTTCAACATTTTTCTTTAAGGGTAATTTACAACTAGCGTCTTTAACCTTTTAAGTTTGTTGAGATTACGCTCCCAACCTTTAATTTTCGTTGTAGGGGCCCATAACCTTTCAATAGTGTTACACCTAAGGTCCCTCTAACGTTTTCCATCTATTTCCACCGTTAAAGTCAGGAGTATTATCATAAAATAACGAAAAATTGAATATTTTAATATTTAAAAATTTAAAGAAAAAAAGAGAGAGAGGGGGGAGACCCTTTGTGCTGCCGGGGGGAGACTCCCCCTTTTTTGGCCGAAAATAGCCTCCCAGACGGTTGCCATTTCCGGCCAAAAGTGGGGGGAGTCTCCCTCCTTTTGGAAGGAAATGACAGCCGTCTGAGTAGCTATTTCCAGCCAAAAAAAGGAGGGGAGAGTCCCCCCTTTTGGCTGCCAGAAATGGCAGACAAAAATGGGGACTCTCCCCCGCCATTTTGGCCGGAAATGGCAGCCATCTTGGCTGCCATTTCTGGCCAAATATGGGGGGAAGAGTCCCCTCTCTCCCCTTTTGACTGCCATATTTGGCCGGAAATGGCAGTCAAGATGGCTGCCATTTCCGGCCAAAATGGCGGGGGAGAGTCCCCATTTTTGTCTGCCATTTCTGGCAGCCAAAAGGGGGGACTCTCCCCTCCTTTTTTTGGCTGGAAATAGCTACTCAGACGGCTGTCATTTCCTTCCAAAAGGAGGGAGACTCCCCCCACTTTTGGCCGGAAATGGCAACCGTCTGGGAGGCTATTTTCGGCCAAAAAA